>CAIGRB010007831.1:34792-65885 GCA_903798255.1 Fraxinus quadrangulata | reverse complement strand
ATAAATTACTCACTATTCTAACAACTTAATCTCTGCTTGCGAAGAATTTATAAATAGTTTAATTTAAAAATAGATATAAATGAGGGGTGGGTAAATGGACATGACTTGAGGATATTTGAAATTTATGGACAGGTTGAGGCATGCATGAGCGAGGATAGCGGTGTGCCAATGCCAGGTTACAATGTACCTTACAAGATCCTCCGTTCTGTTCGTCAGCGTGCACTTACATGTATATCACTTGCAATACCAAATAGCTTAATGTCCTTCGGGAATTAACTCAACTTTCTTGCGAGGTTTTATACAAATAATGAAATATATATTGTAATTACTGAGGCTATGTTAAATATTATACATCTTTATTATTCTTATCATTTTTCACCAATCACTATTATGCAGGCCGATCCCAACACAGACGAAGTGAGTGCACATATTACTTTGGTACTGGAGGTAAACGAAACACATTGACTGATGTAGTTCGTTCCACCTAATTAAGACTTGGAGTTCATCTTAAAATGTCAACCTTATTAAGAGGAGCAGACTAAACTTTTATACCCTGGTGATAGAATTTATGCATTCAACTTAGAACGAAGAAGCTTTTAGCAACTATGGCTCATCTGTGCTGATCTCATTGCTAATGTGCTTCATGTTGGTGATAAGGTGTTCTACTTTCGTCAGGTTCCCACTGAACATGTTTTGATCTGCTCTTTTACTCAATTCCTCGTTTCATCAATGCGATTTCGTATTTTTAGTTGTTGTTGTTTATTAATCTTATCTCCACACTAAGATTTTGGTGGATGGGATTATAATTATAATTTGTCTTGTAACAGATCGAATCAGGTGAATTGTTTCAAAAGGAGTGCTGTTTTCTTTGACTTTGCTGACTGATTTCTTTAATTGGCATTCTTGGCATGGTGTTGGTGAAGGTTGTTACCAGATTTTGCCAGCTAGCGCGTCTGTGTTTATTACGGAATATTAATGCTATTTGCATTAAAAGAAACATGCATATTATTCATTGATTGATGTTTTTTAAGATAAAAGTATAAATGATAAAAATAACTAACTTCTCTAATAGCTTAGATTTTCAGATGAAGTGATTCAACACGATATTAATGCATGCACGAGTTGTGCACTTTTTCTGAGGTCAAATCTTGTCATTAACCATTTATGAAAATGCCTCCTGTAAGAGCTTTGTAGAAATAATACATGAGGATGTTGGAAACGACACCGGGGTTGGAGAAGAAACTCACCAAAGTATGTAGCAACATGATGAACAAAATGCGAACAAACCGGAGTCAAGAATTAAAGGCTCAAACGCGTTATCGCTGTCCTCAAACTATATTTACCCCCTCTCCAGATTGATTGAGATGCTTAAGAGTTTTCAGGCAAATGGTTTGAAGGATTAATCAAGCCTCGCTGTAGAAAATACTAAAACACAAAGTGTTTTCTACCCAAACTTGAAGAACACAATGGATGAATAAATATGAAGATAGTTTTATTATGCTATGGAATAATAATGGATTCAACAATTGATTTTTTATTGTATTTGCCTCCAAAATGACCACCTATATATAGGCTTTGATAGTTCTCACGAAGTGGTGCCAAAACATAAGCAAACAGTAACCAACTTTGAACTACCAACGGTAGAAAATTACCCCAATGGTCACTGGCGCAGGTGCGCCTCGCTCTCGGGTGAGAAAATCTCAACTGGGCCCGGGGGCGCCTATTTTTTTTTTCTCCTTTCTCCTTTATTATTCCAAACTCAATGTTTAATTCTTTGAACAACATTACAACAGAGGAGGCATAAGATGAGGCACAATGATGATAAAGTGAGGCTGACAAAATGTTTAAGTAAATAAGTATATCTTAAAGCGTTAATTTATATGGTATGTAGTCAACAATTTAAATTTGTAGATAAGTTGGTTTGATAACAAACAATATGTATAAATAAATAACAAATTACTCACTGTTCTAATAACATAATCTCTGCTTGGGAAGAATTTATAAATAGATTAATTTAAGCCCATGTTCGGCCCCCTTTATTTCTCATTAAATTATAATTCATTTTTCTCTCTCTTCTTATCAACCACACATTCCCCAATAAAATAATATTATACATAAATCCAACAAAAAATTTCCTTCTTTTTTAACTACACATTCTCAAAAAAATTACTATTCCTCTCATTGGCCAAACTGGTGCTAAGAATATATAGAAATGAGTGGTCGATAAGTGGACATTATTTGTAGGTCACTGTAATGTGTGATTTTAAATGAAGTTTGATCACTTACAAATGATTTACAATTTTTTTTCCAAATGGAGGCGTTAACTTTCGGACAAGGCCGATCAACATACACTTCTCTAGAATGTGCTAGATCTATCTAATCTCATTAACTATTTAATTTTTGAAATTTATGGACAGGTTGAGGCAAGCACGAGCAAGGATAGCAGCATGCCAATGCCAAATTACAATGTACCTTACAAATTCCTCTGTTCTGTTGTCAGCGTGCACTTGACTTCAAAAAATGGATAATACTTTTTAAAGCCAAGGGTGGAGTTCCTTTCTTGATTTTGGCACGGTTTTCCCTCTTTTTGGGAACTTTAGTGTGTTTTGAAGCCAATTTCTGTATGAGAGAGTTCTTTCAATTGGTTCTTTCAATCTCTAGATTTTTTGCAATAGTCTTATTTATAGACAGTTTAGAGACATTTTAATCATTTTTGTGAGCTGCCATTCTTACTTCATTTTTTTGAAAATCTTGATTATGTCTCATTTTCAAAGCTTAAGATGCTTGTGGTTTTGTGATACTTGTCTTGAATTTCATTGTTAGCATGCAATGGCTTAGTGCACTTACTTCCAGATTGATTTTGTCAAAATTCACACTAAGGTTACTGCCCATGCCAAGGCCATAAGAGGCTCTTAATCATGTTTTGATCGAGGCTTCCATCATGTTTCCATCCAAGGAACAAGGCACAGAATCCTTTTACACCGGGAAGCCTCGATGGTCCAAGCGTTCTTTTGGACTGACAAGCCTTGACAACCGAGGCATGAATATTCGTCTATGTGGGCACGTGATAAGACTATTTTCATGACCAATCAAAAAATAACAAAATTTAAGATAAAAGTATAGACGATTAAAATAACTACCTTCTTTAATAGCTTAAGTTTTTAGGTGATTCAACATGATATTAGTGCGTGCACGTGTTATAAGGCTAAATCTTGCCGTTAAGCCATTTATGAAAATGCCACCTTTAGGCACTTTGTAGAAATATATGTGAGGATGCAAAAGAGAGGCACAAGGATGTTAAAGTGTGTGACAAATATAAGTAAATAAGTGGATCTTAAACTTTTATTATAAACAAATTAATTTTAAAAAAGATAGAAAGAAGTGGAAGGCAAGTGGATATTACTTGTAGGTCTATTGAAATGTGTAGTTGAAAATGAAGTTTGCTCACTTATAAATGATTCATAAATATGGCCAAACGGAGGCATAAGCTTTCGGATGAGTCTCATCTGCACACAGTTCTCTAGAATGTGCTTGATCTATTTAATTTTTGAAAACTATGGACAGGTTGAGGCATACACGAGCAAGAGTAGTGTGCCTTTGACGGTTGACAATGTACCTTACAAGATCCTTTGTTGGGTTGTCAGCATGCAGTTATAGGTATATCATTTTCAATACCAAATTGCTTGATGTTCTTTGGAAATAAATTTAACTTTCTTGTTAGTTTTTATACAAATAATGAAGTATATATAGTAATTGCTGAAGTTACGTTAAGTAATATACATCTTCATTATTCTTATCCTCCTTTTTACCAATCACTATTATGCAAGCCAATCCCTACACAGATGAAGTGATTGTGCATATTACTTTCTTACCTGAGCTAAACAAAACACATTGACCGATGCAATTCATTCTACCCCATTTGTACTTGGAATTCCATTTTAAGATGTCAACTTTATTAATAGGAGTAGCCCCCTCATATGTTGGGCTATAATTTTAAGGTGTGTCTTTGTTGCATATATAGGTCCTTGAATAGGCAAAAAGAAGTTTAACTCAAGTCCTTTATTTCTCATTCTAACAATACCGGGATTTATGTATTCAGCTGTGGAAGAAGAAGTTTAAAGGCAACTATGGCTTCCCTATGCAATCCCATGGCTAATGTGCTTAGTGTTGGCGATAAGGTCTTCTAAAGCTCACATTGAACAGGTTTTCATTGGCTCTTTTATGTGATTCATCATTTCATAAATGCAATTTTGCTCTTTTAGTTGTTGAATACTCTTATCTCCACTCAAAGAATTTGGTGGATGGGATTATAATAATTTGTCATGTTTTTTAAATAAAAGTAACACATCAAATCAGGTGAATCACTTCAAAAGGAGTATTGTTTTCTTCGATTTGCTGACTGTAGTCTTTAATCGGCATTGTAGGCATGGTTTTGGTGAAGGTCGTTACCCCATTTTGTCATGTAGCACATATGTTTTTATTACGGAATGTTAATGCTATTTGCCTTAAAAGAAAGATGCATATTGTTGCCGTTAACCATTTATGAAAATGCCACCTATAAGAGCTGTGGAAATATACACGCATAAGAGGAGGCACGATGATGATAAAGTGCGCCTGACAAAATTTAAAAGTGAACAAGTGTAGCTTAAATTTTAGACGAGTTAGTTTATTTGGATATGATGTCTTGAAATGAAGTTTTGAGATCTCCCATTTATGATATTTGCGTACGCTTTTGATGGAAAATGAATATGGTTTGCATGTGAGACGACTATTAGTGAGAACCTTTAAGCAAATAAATGTATTCGCTCTCTGACAACTTAAAGTTTTAGATAAGTTGGTTCGATAACAATATGTATAAATAAATAATAAATTACTCACTATTCTGACAACTTAATTTTTGCTTGCGAAGAATTTATAAACAACTTAAAAATAGATAGAAATGAGTGGTCGGTAAGTGGACATGACTTGAGGATATTTGAAATTTATGGACAGCTCAAGGCATGCACGAGCAAGGATAGCGGCGTGCCAATGCCAGTTTACAATGTACCTTATAAGATCCTGTGTTCTGGTTGTGAGAGTGCACCTACATGTATATCATTTGCAATACCAAATAGATTAATGTCCTTAAGAAATTAACTTAACTTTGTTGCGAGGTTTTATACAAATAAGGAAATATATATTGTAATTACTGATGCTATGTTAAATAATATACATCTTTATTATTCTTATCATCCCTTTTCACCAATCACTATTATGCAGACTGATTCCAACACAGACAAAGCGAGTGCACATATTACTTTGGTACCGGAGGTTAACGGAACACATTGACTGATGTAATTCATTTTACCTAATTAAGATTTAGAGTTCCATCTTAAAATATCAATTTTATTAAGAGGAATCTTATTAAGAGGAGTAGTCCAAACTTTTATACGTTGGTCTATAATTTTGGGGGTGTCTTTATTGCGCAAAAAAAGTTTAATTCCAAATCCTTTGTTTCTCATTCTAACAATAATAGTGTTAAATAATGGACTCCAATCACCACTTCATCCTGGCTCAGTTTGCACCAATCAACACCACAATCACAAACCCAAATCCCAAACCTATCTCCCAAAACCGGTTGCTTCTTATCTTGCCCACAAAGGACTAGGTATGAAATATTTGCAGCCACAAACAAGCCACAAAGGCTGGAAGAAAACTGGGAGAAGAGACTCAACAGTAGGAGCACGAAGCAAATTGTAGCCACCGGTTTCTCTCACGGACAGCGGGACAGGCAATGCAAGAACATATTTCATACACCAAAGCAAACACATGGGAGTCAAACATATATAAGTTTTGGAGTGGGCTTTTGGGTTAGGAATTAATTAGGCCCAATAGCTAATAGGTGGTGGTTAATGGACTATCAACCTAAGAAGCCATCCAAGATTTACGGGTCGGGCTATGAGTAATACTATTTAAATTAAGTTACTTCAAATGGCCCAAATAGGCTATGGGATTGGTTTGTTCGATTGTGATGTCGATATTTCACTTCGCTCATCGGCTGAGGCCTATGAAGTATAATCCAAAATAAAACGGTTTAACATCATTGCCCGAGATTTATTGGGTATCAAAACCCAACAAATAGAATTTGTGTATTCAACTGAGGAAGAAGAAACTTTTAGCAACTATGGCTCACCTATGCCGATCTCATTGCTAATGTGCTTCATGTTGGTGATAAGGTGTTCTACTTTTGTCAGGGTCCCACAGAACATGTTTTGATATGCTATTTTACTCAATTCATCGTTTCATCAATGCAATTTTGTATTTTAGTTGTTGTTTAGGGTGTGTTTGTCTACCATTTTGGGAAGAAAAGTAGAGTAATGAATAGTATTTTTTGGAGAATGTGTAGTTGAAATTTAAAGTAATTTTATTGGTTTGTGTGTAGAATATTTTATTGGGTGAATGTGTGGTGGAGAATCTTACTGTAACAAATAATATTTTAGATCAATGGTATGCAAACATGGGCTAAATTAGTATTTATGTGTAGTTGAAATTTAAAGTAATTTTATTGGTTTGTGTGCAGAATATTTTATTGGGTGAATGTGTGGTGGAGAATCTTACTATAGCAAACAATGTTTTGAAAAAATGGTAGACAAACAGGGGCTTAACTAAAATTTTGGTGGATGGGATTATAATAATTTGTCTTGTTCGTTAATTGGAAAGTAACAGATCAAATTAAGCGAATCGTTTCAAAAGGAGTTCTGTTTTCTTTGATTTTGCTGACTGATTTCTTTAACTGGCATTCTTGGCATAGTGTTGGTGAAGGTTATGTTACCAGATTTTGCCGGTAGCGCAACTGTTGTTATTACGGAATATTAATGCTATTTGCCTTAAAAGAAAGATGCATATTATTGATTGATTGATGTTGTTTAAGATAAAAGTATAAATGATAAAAATAACTACATCCTCTAATAGCTTAAATTTTTAGATAAAGTGATTCAACATGATATTAATGCATGCACATGTTCTGCACTTTTTCTGAGGTCAAATCTTGCTGTTAACCTTTTATGAAAATGCCGCCTGTAAGAGCTTTGTAGAAATATACACGAGGATGCATAAGAGGAGGCACGATGATGATAAAGTGAGGCTGACAAAATGTTTAAATATCTTAAAGCGTTAGTTAATATGGTATGTTGTTAACAATTGAAATTTTTAGATAAGTTGGTTTGATAACAAACAATATGTAAAAATAAATAACAAATTACTCTCTATTCTAACAACATAATCTCTACTTGGGATGAATTTATAAACAGATTAATTTAAGAATAGATAGAAATGAGTGATGGATAAGTGGACATTACTTGTGTGTCACTGGAATGTGTGATTTTAAATGAAGTTTGATCACTTATATGATTTTAAAAAAAATTTCCAAACAGAGGCTGATCAACATACTTCTCTAGAATGTGCTTGATCTATGTAATATCATTAACTATTTAATTTTTGAAATTTATGGACAGGTTGAGGCATGCACGAGCAAGGATAGCAGCATGCCAATGCCAGTTTTCAATGTACCTTACAAGATCCTTTGTTGTGTTGTCAGCGTGCACTTACACGTATATCATTTGCAATACCAAATGCTTAATGTTCTTTGGAAATTAACTTAACTTTCTCGAGAGGTTTTAGACAAATAATGAAATATATAAAGTAATTACTGAAGCTATGTTAAGTAATATACATCTTTATTAATCTTATCATCCTTTTTTACCAATCACTATTATGCAGGCCGATCCGAACACAGGCGATGCGATTGCGCACATTGTTTTTGTACCGGAGGTAAACGAAACACATTGACTGGTGCAATTCGTTTTGCCAAATTAAAACTTGGGGTTCCATATCTTAAAAGGCCAGCCTCAATTAGAGGAGTAGCCTAACCCCTTATACCCTGATGTGTAATTTTAGGGGGTGTCTTTGTTACATATATACAGTTCCTCGAATAGGCGGAAAAAAGTTTAATTTCAAGTCCTTACTTTTTGAGCAAGGACATCCCCACTAATTCACAGCTATTCTCAGTCCTAAATAGGAAACCTTGCATTTTTTACTACCGATAGTTTTTTTTTTTGCTGCCTCATGTTGATGTGACTGCCTCGGAACTGGAACAATAATTAATAAAGAAGAATGAACCCCCTTCAGTCGAGCTTCATTATATCCAACCTGCCTAAAAGAAATTCAAAGAAAGCACACTACCAATAGATAGAACAAAGAGCACTGAGAAAGAGACTATTTATGCCACCTATTATTTCTAACAACACTGGGATTTATGTATTTAGCTGAGGAAGAAGATATTTATAGGCAACTATGGCTCGCCTGTGCCAGTCCCATGGCTAATGTGCCTCATGTTGGCAATAAGGTCTTCTACTTTCCTCAGGGTCACATTTAACAGGTTTTGATCTGCTCATTTATGTGATTCATCGTTCTATCAATGCAATTTTGCTCTTTTAGTTGTTGTCGAATAATCTTCTCCCTACTCTAAGAATTTGGTGGATGGGATTATAATAAGTTATCAAGTTCGTTAAATGAAAAGTAACAGATCAAATTAGGTGAGTCATTTCAAAAGGATGTTGTTTCTTTGATTTTTCTGACTGTTGTCTTTAATTTGCATTCTAGGCATGGTTTTGGTGAAGATTGTTACCAGATTTTGTAGGCTTTCGCATATGTTTTCGTTACGGAATATTAATGCTATTTGCCTTGAAAGTTGCATATTATTGATTGAGTGATGGTGTTTTAGACAAAAGTATAGATGATAAAAATAATTACTTCTCTAATAGCTTAAGTTTTTAAATGAGGTGATTCAACATGATTTTAGTGCATGCACGTGTTGTGCACGTGTTTTAAGATCAAATCTTGTTGTTAACCCTTTATGAAAATGCCACATATGTAAGAGCTTTGAAGAAATACCAGTGTTCTAAAATGCTCGCATATGATCGGGGCAATTCCGAAATGCTTCGTGTATGGGATATGTGCATGATAATATGGTCAACCCATTTCATTAACTGTATATGGATGCTTAAATGTCAAAATGAGCACGCATTTGTATTAAAAATTGTGTCAAAATTAGCCTAGCAAAGTCTAGCCCATTTTTATAACTTAAAAAAAATAAAATAAAAAAAACAAATAGAGCCCAACAAATTGCTAGTAATGCACAATCTTAAATTATTGATGGTTGTAATAACGAGGGAGGGGGTGGTTAAAAATGATATCTTCCCATATAAAAGTGGTAATAGAAAATCTCGAGTTGAACCCGATGAAGATGATTTTGCATCGAATGACATGAAAGATGACTTGGATGAAAAGAGAAGTTTGAATTGGAATCCGATAAAGAGTTAGACAACATTTAGGATTTTTTTTAAAGTCGATGTTCGTATCTGATCTAATTGAAGAAATTGATCACCAAGTAATTGTAGTATTTATGATTTTGAGCAATAAGTTTTATTGAAAATTTGAAGAATATGTATAAATTTCAAATAATTGTAGTATTTATGATTTTGGGCAATATTGTTTTAAAAAAATAAAGAAGAATATATAAAGTTCAAAGAATGCATATATACTTATTTATTAGTTTAAAATATTTAAAATAATATTAAAAATTGGAAAACATATAATTACGCATACGTTTCGCATAAGCATGTATATGCTTGTAATGCTTGACACTCATTACATATTTTAGAACATTGAGAAATATACATGAGGATGGATAAGAGGAGGCGCAATGATGATAAAGTGAGGCCAACAAAATTTAATGAGTAAGTGTATCTTAAACTCTTAGACGAGTTAGTTTAATATGGTATTGTCTTGAAATGAAGTTTTTCCATCTCCCAATTATGATAATTGTGTACGTTTTTTATGGAAAATGATATGTTTTGCATGTGAGATGATGTGTTAATGAGAAATTTTAAGCAAATAAATATATTCGCTCTATAACAACTTTAATTTTTTGATAAGGTGATTCGATAACAATATGTATAAATAATAACTTACTCACTATTCTAACAACTTAATCTCCGCTTGGGAAGAATTTATAAAAACAGTTTTATTTAAAACTAGATAGAAATGAGTGGTGGGAGAGTGGATATTAATTTAGGCTCCATTGGAATGTGTAGTTTTAAGTGAAGTTCGATCGCTTACAAAATGATTTACATTTTTTTTTCCAAACGGAGGCTTATACTTTCTGACGAGGCTGATCAACAGGGCCGGTTCTGTGGTGAGGCAAATGATGCCTGCGCCTCGGGCCCAAAACAGGAGAGGGCCTATTTTTGGCCCTTTTTTATTTATAATTAAAGGAGGAAAAAGGGAAATCCGTTTTCATTACCTCCTGCTCAACCTCGCCTCCTCCAACTCCACCGTCGACTCCTCCAACTCCAATTGGACCGGCGATCGACGATATCTCCAACTCCAACCAGTGGAAAGATTAAAAAGTAGGTGAGATTTCTTGAGAATCTGTTTTCGTACCTTTATGGCATGCCGGCTTGCTTTGGATTTTTTGGTACTACCATACTGGTTATGGTGTTTTTATATTGCTAGTTTTGGGAGTTCATGAAGGGTTCGGTTTTGAATGCACATACCGCATACGTTGGCATATTTTTTTCCTACAATTAGTATTTGCTAACTGTCCTTTCCTTTTCTTATAAGTGATCTGATTTGGACAATTTTTGAGTTATTTTCTAATCAAATCATACCATGCGAGGAAGTCCAAATTGTTCATTTATCATTTGCCATTTGCAATTTTATCTCTGTTGTGAGGGGACGGGTGGTGTTTTTAACTGGATTTTACTTGGGGCATGTTTGGCTGAGCTTAAAGAGAAAAAACAAAGTTACTTCTAAGGGATCTTTTGTTCTCAAATATGTTAGCTAGTTTGCTGTTTTCCTTTACCTTAAAAGAAAATGGGTTTTGTTTCTTTTCAAGTACTTGTTTGGAGAATCATAATGAGATTACAACATGGAGCAGCATGAATCTTTTCAGTATCAATGTGTATTGCCCTAAAAAGATTGTCATATAAGTTAAAGCACAACCAAACATAAGTTGCTGTCGAGAATTTTGAACCAGGGGCCATTAATCATTGATGTTGTCTGCATTTTTTGGTTAAATTTCTCTTATGAAGGGTTCGGTTTTGAGTGCACTAAACATATTATGAGTTCATAATTTTCCTCCAGGGTGGAATTCTCAAGGGTGTGATAATGTGATTTCATAATTTTCCTTGAAATTCCACTTATCAGGTAAGCGATGGCTTGTCCTAAATTGTTATTGAATATATAGGAAATTTTTGAAGCTTTGTCGGCTTATATAATTGCAGCCTGGTTGGCTTATATGATTGGTTATTGTAAGATCAATTGCATAGGTGCACGTAGTAACGTAGTAACTATATTGAAAACTTTAATTGTAAGATGATTGAAATATTTTGTAATTCTCTTTTATGTTAATTGTTGGGTATTAGATATAGATTCATACATCATGCCTCCTAGATATAAATTAGTATACTATTGAATTTTGGATTTACGTTGATTTTAGGGGGCCTAATTTATGGAATTCGCCTCGGGCCCCGAAAATCACAAGACCGGCCCTGCTGATCAACACATACTTCTCTAGAATGTTCTCATTAACTATTTAATTTTTGAAATTTATGGACAGGTTAAGGCATGCACGAGCAAGGATAGCGACGTACCAATGCCAATTGTCGGCTAGCGCCTATATTTTTATTATGAAATATTAATGCTATTCGACTTAGAAGATAGATGCATATTATTGATTGATCGTTACTGTTTAAGATAAAAGTTTTAAAAATAAAATTAGTACCTTCTCTAATAGCTTAAGTTTTTAGAAGTGGTGATTCAATAGATATTAATGCATGCACGTGTTCTGCACTTTTCTGAGGTCAAATCATATCGTTATCCATTTATGAAAATGCCACCTGTAAGAGCTTTGTAGAAATATATACGAGGATGCATAACAGGAGGCAATGATGACAAAGTGTTGCTGACAAAATTTAAGTAAATAAGTGTATCTTAAACTTTTAGATGAGTTAGTTTAACATGGTATTAGAACATGATGAAGTTTGCCATTTCCCACTTATTATAATTGTGTACGGTTTCGATGGAAAATGAATATGGTTTGCATGTGAGATGGAGTGTTTAATGGACAGGTTGAGGCATGCACAAGCAAGGATAGTGGCATACGTGCCATTGCCAGTTTACAATGTACTTTACAAGATCCTCCGTTGTGTTGTCAGCGTGCAATTACAGGTATCTCATTTGCAATACCAAATAGCTCAATGTTCTTTGGAAATGAATTTAACTTTCTAGCGAGGTTTTATGCAAAAAATAAAGTATATATAGTAATTACTTAAGCTATGTTAAGTAATATACATCTTTATTATTCTCATCATCGTTTTTTTACCAATCACTATTATGCAGGCTGATCCCAACACAGACGAAGCAATTGCGCATATTACTTTGGTACCGGAGGTAAACAAATCACATTGACTGATGCAATTCGTTCTGCATATTATGTATTGCAGACTTCTCATTGTCGTAGATTTGGAGACCTTCATAAATTTTACTTATGTTCTCAATTATCTCTATGCACTTACTCGACTTAATTTTATTACTTTTTCGTCACTCTTCTGGTATGCCTTTACGTTTTCTGAAAACTGAATTGTATGATTCCTCTGTCAATGCTTTGCTTGCATATAATTTGGAAATCTCATTGATAATCGCTATCATCAACAAGCATGCTTATCCAATTCCTACATCATTAATTGACTTATTTTCCTATTCGCTTGTAATTTGCCAACCTATACACCTGAGTATGCATCTCTAATAAGATTTTTTGGATTTTCGCAGAAAGATGTAGAAGGTTCACAACACAATGCCCCTCCATCTCTAGCTTGGGAAGGCTGTATGCGCTCCTTTAGTAAGAAGCTAACTCCATCTGATACTAGCGCACATGGTGAACTCTCCGTACCAAGAAAATGTGCTAACGAATTTCTTTCAGCCTCTTGTTAGTTTTTTTATCATTTTCTCCATAAAACCACCTGACAATAATGTTTTCTTGAATTGTATTGCCTTCATCTCTTTTGTTTTTTTCAAACTGTTAACTGTTTGATCTTTTGATTCTCTTTACTATTTCAATACATGTCGTTGATGACTGTGAAGACACAGATCATTTTTTGCATAATTCCTCAGAAATATTTCTTCTTGCAGGACATGTATCAGCATCTCCCTTTACAGGACCTGGTTGCCAAGGATTTGCACGGGACAGAATGGCAATTCCGCCACATATATTGTGGTATTAGAACGGGGATCCTTTTATGGAATTTAATTGACAGTTGCAACATTTATATATAATGGGCGGCCTACCTTACTTGATAGTGGACCATTCTTGAGTGACCCGAGAATCTCGTGACATCTTTTTTAGTTTCTTTACTGAGTGCATGTTTAGTGCACAATATTGGAAAGGAGTGTAGAGTATAATAAACAAAATTTATTTTTCTTTTCCTCCTTAACACTGCTTGGTACTATCTAAATATCTTTATTAAACTTGCTAGGAGTGGCTGATGCTTAGTTTATATTCTTTTCCACCCTTTCTAGATAGGAGGTAAGCCAAAGCGTCACTTGCTCGGCAGTGGTTGGAGCAGTTTCGTAAATTCAAAGAAGCTTGCTGCAGGAGTATGTTCTTCAGGTTTTCTCGACCTTCTGGACCTTCCACTCTCTCTACCCTTCCTTCTAGGCTTAAGTAGTCATTTTTTGTTTCACAGTGGTAAAACTAGCAAACGCTTTGTTGGGGTTCGCCATGCAAAGCTAGAAAGCAATACTTCATCATCTCTGCTATCGAGTCAAAGCATCCAACGTGGAGTCCTGGCTGGCTCTTTCCATGCGATCTCTACAGAAAGCTTGTTTAATGTGCATTATTATCTTGGTAAGCCATTATTCTTGAAAATAAGTTGGAGCTTGGAATAGTAGAATGTAAAGAACATATTGTTTCTTTTCCTGTTTAGATATGTTATATATGCAGGAAAAGTCCAGTTGAACTCATTATCCCTTGCGATCAACACATTAAGGCTGCTGAAATTGATTATAGTTTTGGGATGAGATTTAAAATGCAATTGGAAAGAACAGAGGGAATCTGAGTTGAAAGGAGTCCAAAGTAAGCGCGCGTAAAATATAAAAAACAAGTTAAATTTTTGTTAGCTCCTAATTCGCACAAAATTCACGGTACTCTTATGAAAAGTATTAGAATTGAGAAAATCGAAGGTCTTTAATGTATTGGTCATCTTATACCAGATTTAGGGGTACTATCATTGGCATCAAAGATATTGACCATATCAGATGGCCAGTGTCCGAGTGCATATTTATCAAGGTTAATATACTCGTAAACATTTTTAAGAAAAAAAATTCCAAGCTAGACATGAATACATTTAGATATCATATGTACACCTGCTAATTTACAAATTCTTTAACTGGTGAAATGGGTTTCTTCAGAAGACGCTGTTATTTGTCCCGACAGGGTTTCTCCTTGGAGCATTGTGGTTGTTGAAATATACAAGAGTAAGCAAAAATCTGTTCCCCCAGATGCAAAGAAGGCTTGAGCTTTCAATCCTTTGTTTCCCTTCTTTGTGTAGGAAGGTGAGCCTGATAATGGTTTTATTTCAAGGTCCAAGGATCTCTCTCTCTCTCTCTCTCTCTGTCTTTTTTTTCCCTGCTTAGAGTTGTTTGGCTGTGCTTAATTAAAAAAAATTAATATAATTTTTTTTTTATACAGTAAGTAAAACTAAGACAAAACTTACTTTTTGGACCGCTAAAAGTTGTAAATTCTGTACTGGAAATATGCTACCAGAGTGTAAGCTAGTAATACTTACGGTTACTAGAGTTTTGCCATATAGGGTGCAGGCGTGCGGCATTCGTGCTGCTTTGCCTGAACAAAGAAATTACTTTTAAAGAACTTCAAACATGTTTAGCAAACAATTTACTTAAAAAGTAACTTTTAATTAGCCAAACATACTGGCACTTGTTCTACTCTCACTTATTATTAAGCCTCAACTATCAAATTCATCCTTCATTTCGTTGAAAGGCTTAACAAAGAACTCAATCAAGCAAATACATCGTGGACGCCAAGGGGTCTTCCAAGGTCAAGAATTCGTAACTGTTGATTCTTACAATCAGCAAACATCAGCACGGCTTCAGTTTCACATTTGAGCCCCAAATTATTTTAAGGTTGTGGAGAGAAAAAGCACATTTTGTTGGATAATCAACATCAACTTCAGATTCATAATCACCTTAAAAGCACCATATCCATCCCTGTTGGTGTTTCTATGACTTTGGGCATTGCTATTTCCAGTGCTCCTCCAACATTTGCTCCATGTGCAACCGACTATGGTAATGGAACGGAAAAAGTCTTTGCATCCTTAAAGTCAATCACATTACTTTTAAATCTGAAAAGAAGTGCATCTGTGAAGCTCCATGAGAAGTACCACCCATTGACAGTGGCACATGCATGCTTTTCGGGGTTAAAATACTCAGAAACCACCTGCACCTCGAGTTCGTGGTTGGTGAACTGAATGGTTTTGATGTTGTCCCACCACCTGCACCTCAAGCAGGCATCTTGGAAACCATTCATGTTTGGGAGCGATCTGATGGCAATCTTCAAGAACTATGCAGCTGTCTCCACATTAACCATAGTTGCACGAGGGTACTTTAATTAGGGATTAAATGTTGCGGCATGAAGAACTTTCAAAGAGCTTTTTGGCAAAGTCTATAAAAAAGTAAAAAACAAGTTTTTGATCTAAGTTATTTTTACTTCTTTGTTTTTCGGCAAACATGTTTGGCTAAGCTTTATATTAACTATTTAGTACTACCTTTTTAGGATTAGCCGGGATTAGCTTCCTTTCAGTCACTTGGCTAGATTGAGTCAATTAGGAGATTAGTCTATAACTATTTTCTTCCAGGTAATGAAATATGGAACTAATCTTGGAAGATCCATCGAACTTTCATGTTTCAATTGTTATGGAGAACTTGTGTCTGAGCTTGACAAGATATTCGAATTTAATTATGCCCTCATTGATGGGAGCTCTAGCTGGCGCCCAAGCTACACTGATGGTGGAAGAGACAAAATGTTTGGAGACTGTTCCTGGAAGTGAGTACCAAATTCACTAATAGGCCTAAATATTTAGTGCATTATTTTATTCATAAATACAGGCTACCGTGGTTCTGATTTGCTTAATACTTGAAATAAAGGGAATTCCAGGCCATAGTCAAGAAGATGTTTATCTGTCCTAAAGATGTTGCTCATTCTGCACATTCAAAGGCACCGGTTGAGTCTGTGTCACTGCCTAGATATGTGCAGTCTTTGTATGTCCATAAGGCACCAGAAATAATGGGTGAATAAGGACATCCTTGTATGTTGTAAAAAGACGATGTCTGGATGTTACTTTGTAAACAATGACTTATGTTCTTATGTAAGCAGTCCCTTTTCTTTTCCTCCTCCCTCTCTCTGCACCCTCAAGTTTGTGGAGGCATCTTGTATGGTTAGTTTTGCTGAGATAATGTACTGTGTTAGGTTTTAGATGTCTTGTAATTGGCAATTCTATAAACAAAAGGATTGAATTGTAATTTGTACAAAAAGTCAATGAGTAATGTGCAAATAGATAAAGTTAAGGTTTTTAGGTCTAGGGTTCGAGAATGGCAAAAGAAGGAAAATACGGCGTAGATTTTCGCTAGACTGTCACCATGGATTGGCTCGAGCGTCAAAAACAGAATCTCCGTCGCTCGACTGTCGCCCTGCCTTCGCTCGAGTGACAACCTGTCGCTCGACCCTCGCTCGAGCAACAGTGTTGTCCAAAAAAAATTTATTTCGCGATTTGAAGGCTTTTTACCCGGTCCATTCATTTTTTAACCTACCTATATATATCAAAACACATCTGAACGTGAAAATTAAGGTTGATCATTGAGAGAGCTTCATCTATAAGAGAATTCGTATATTTTATCTTTTAACGTTCATCTTGTGAGTTTGTTTTGGTGAGACAAACATCGTTTCAATAATCAAAATACTAAACTGCCTTTCCTCTACATTCGGCCAGAGTTCTGAAGATCGAGGAAAGTTGATTGGAGTTCCAGTCTGTGAAAAACAAGGTGTTCTTCGTTGATCCATGGGAGATAGACGATTCCACAAGGTTAGGAGTGTTGCAGGGTAGCAGATTCCACAGAGAGCTTTGGTAACAACAATTAAGGATTGGTGCAAGGCAGCATAAGATCCAGGGAGAGCTGTAAGGAGTATAGTCGGGATATCAGATAGTACAGGTCGTCTAGTCTGATAGACTGTAAGTTATTAAAATCATTTATAGTGGATTGACTAGCAAAGTACTCTTTTTTCAGTTGGGTTTCTCCATGATCATCCTAGTATTGATTTACTGCTTTTATTTTGTTTATTGATTGATCATACAAATTGCAGTATTCAAACTTAGGAATAAAATGACTTGCATGTTTAATCATCTAGAAAAGAATTAAAAAGTGATTTGTTGCTATTTAATTTGTTAGTAATATTAAATTCCGCATTATACACTTATTCACCCCCTTTAGGTGTTGTTAGGGTTGAACTACGCGTTTTTCATACTGTTTGGTTGAATGAAGTCGACAAGATTGATGAACATATCCATCTAGCGTTGCCCCCAAATGAAGAACCAAGCAACATTTCTTTGATTGTTTGGATGTAAACTTTTCGCAGAGCTATTCATTTAGGTAACCATATGATTCCAAGTCCCATTGGTGAACTTGGAATTTAGTGTTTAAAGGCGGAGAAATGATATTATACACATGAATTCGAAACAAGCATCAGGGAAAAGAATAAGCCAATAACTCGTGTAGAATGCTAATCCAATAACCCTCTATTTTAAGTAAGCCAATGGGTGAATTTATTATGAACTCATTGTCAGGAACTGGGGAACACTGGTTCCTGCAAGTGGTATTAGAGTCATGTCTCAAACATTTTCAGATGATTGTTGAAGTTCTAAATAAAAGTCGTAATTTTTGAAAACGTGGAATTTGTTATTTGATAACATTTTTGAACAATAGCATGTAAACTGTAGTTTCTAAAAATGCGGTGCGAATAGAAATTACACTCTCATGTCCCTTTACCTTGTCTATAATCTGGTACTTGATTCCTATGGAGATCTTAATTCCTAAATTTGCTTCTGAAATATCATTCGGATGCCCTATGTCATGAATTTTGCAATGGCCTTTAGATGAATGATTCAGCTTAAAATTTTAAGTGTTCCTTGTGAGAAAATTCATATTTTGCTGGTATAACTGCAGGAATCAGAATGGCTAAGAGTGACTCTGTACAATTGGTTAGAGATAATGTTAAATGCATCATCTAAAAGCTTAAGCTATTAAAAATTTACTAACATTTGTTTCCAACACGCTCAAAGTTTTCTTATCAGTAGTCCGTTGAGGAGATCTAGTCTTTTTATATGGTTGCATTGAAACTAAAATCGATTAAATTTTACTTATTATGATACCTTTATTGAATTATCTCGTTTCCAATATTAAAATCCAGGAAGAAGTAATTCAACCACTACATGTTTAAAGCTTGATTTGTGCCATAGGATTACCGTAAGTCATGTGGACAATTCCATCAAAGAGATGAAACGAAATCCATCCCATTGATGGATAACACGTCTCAATGTTCAGTAATCAATTAGTTACGTTTCAGAGTTCAGTTATTGAATTATAGCGTGGACTATAGTTTAGTGAACATTAAAATAGTTAACCAGTTATCTTCCTTATAATTTTATGCTTTTTCATCTTGTTGGGTTTTGATACCCAATGAATCCCAAGCTATAATGTAAACGTTGGATTGAATTTTATAGGCATTGGTCGATGAATTAAATTGTTATCAACAACCACGTCCAAAAACTTGACCAGAAAACGACTTGGGCCATTGAAAGTAGCTTAAAGAATTAATATTGATCACGGCCTATATATATTACGTCTTGGATGGCTTTGGATCTTGGCCTATTTAACCCTTTTATTGGTCCAACTAAAGCCTAACATATCCTATATTTATTGTTGTCTTTACCCTAGCCGTGTGTGTGTGATTTGTGTATGAAAAGGAGAGAAAAACATGGCCTTCGAGAGAGAGAGAAATTGGCTGCTTGCTGGAGAAGAAAAACCGGTGACTTACCTTTGATTTTTTGGTCTCTTCTCTTGCCTTATTTCGTTGTTTTTCTTCTTCTTGCCTTGTGGCTACAAATCATCATCGTTATCTTCTGGGAGAGATTGAGGATCAATCGAGGTAAATATACTGGTTGTAAGTTAGAACTGTTTGGATTGGTTGTTTGGTAGAGAAAGCTATTGTGAAACTGAACCTAAAAAATACCTTTATGAAGATCCTTGGAGTGATCTTCTGCAACACATCTAAACAATTTTTTTGTATTTGTAGGTGGAACCTCTGTGGAGCTTTGATTCTTCATTAATTCAAGAACATTTGTCCTGTATTCAATTTCTTCCTTTGATTTTGAAAAATGGAAATAGTGGGTTGATTTTTTGACCCATGAACTGCTAAATTTTATACGCAATCATACAGAAGTGAAAGAGAGAAATCAACACAAGGATTTAAAGCGGTTCGACAATGCGCCTACGTTCACAAGAAGCGAGCGAAGATATTTTATTCAATATGAATAATAGGGTTACATCATCGATATATATCCCCTCCGTTCCTTTTGGCGAGCTCTACTTCGCTCCGGAATCGACCTTTTCTACCATTAAACCCGTATTTCACTTTATACAAGTCACATACACAACAGAACAATGAACATATCTTAGTGCAAGTGACTTATACTACAACGGCTTCAATAAATAGATAGGAGAGAAGTGGTTGTTGGGTTGGGGGGTGATGGGGGTGTTGGAGGAAGATGAAGTCATTTTTTGTTCTTCTCTTTCTAATTTTTTTTCTTGTCATTTTGCTCACATCGCAACATTTAACGCTAAATAATCTCACATTGGATTTCCTCTACGTGGACAATTTCATCAAAAGGATGAAACGGGATCCATCCCGATGATAAATAGGAAACTCACATGAATGTCCATCGACCAATGAGAGTGTTTTAAAGTTCAATTATTAAGTAGTGGCATAAAATTTACCCCTTTTCGATTTAGCTAAAAATAGACTTTTAGTAGATTTTGATAAAATTTAATGAAATTTGTGGTTGAATATTTGATAAAGTTATGAGCCATAAATATATTGTTGAAATGAGTTTGAGAGAATTAGGATCAAACATGAGCTTTATTTCAGTGGTCAATAATATAATTTACCTGATCTAAAGTAAATAAAAAGGTGCCATAGTAGGTGGTTTTTGCATGTGTTTGCAGTTTGTTCAATTAAAATATGTTAGAGAATAGCCAGTTCCCACGAAATTAGGTCATTTCTAAATTTGAAGTTCAGTAAACAATTTATTCAAATTTAAATGATTTACTATTCATTTTTGGCTCTATTTATTCAAACTTACTTTATATTCTCCCTCTTTTTCTTTCATTTTTCTTTTCTTCTAAAACCATATCTTTCTCTATAACAGTTTGTCAAAACAAACTTCATGAAATGGTATCTCTCTCTCTCTCTTTTCCCTTTTTTAAAAATGTCTGAAATTAGTAGCTATAAAGAAGTTTTACATAACGAAAACAAAAGGAATCGACTTAAATAAAAAATTTCCTTTTATACGAAAATGAATATTACACACAATGTATTCCATTTCGGAAATTACCGTTGTATAGTTTTCGATAAGAAATAATATATAATACGGACGATTTTCAATTATTTTACTATCCAAATACAAATGTTTTTAAGAACACTAATGTTTTTAAGAACATGCCTTTCAGTGATTAGTCAATTATCAGTTTTTCATTGTGCAACTACTACAACTACGACAGTGTGGAGAAAATGTCACAACTTCAGAGTGAAGCTTACATGAAAAAAGACTAAACTAGCTAACAAGTCTGGTTGTACTTATTTTCAAATCACTTAATTTGACATAATAATTTTCGAAGTTATATTTTTTTCTTTTCCAATATTTAAAATTAAATTTCTTAAAAGGAACTTTTGTAGAACTACCAAAATGCTGATAACATCTCTTTACTGAGAGAGAGATGCGCAGCATGAGCAACCTGACTGTTCCTTACGTGCGCTCAACTTACATGTAATTTACATGCTCCATTTCACATTTTTTCCCAACGAAATACGAACAAATCCATTTTTTCCTCCTCTTCTCTTCTCTTCTCTTCTCTTCTCTTCTCTTCTCCTCTCTCTCTCTCTTTCTCTCTCATGGGTTTTAAGAGTGACTTGTTGGTTTGCACACCATTGGAATGTGAGACTAAGGAAGAAATGGTAGCTTCAATGGAGTTGGCTAAGCAAGAAGGTACAGATCTTGTGGAGCTTTGCATTGGATCCATGTCTTTCTCCCACATTTCAGAGATTGAACAACTTTTAAAACATAGGCTTTTACCTTCAGTTGTCTCCTTCGGGTACAATAATTATTTCTTTTCTTCCTATTCTCTTGTGTAAGCATAAATTTAGAGAAGGAAGTGAAGAATCCTCTTCCCAACTTGCGCATAATTTCCATGGTAAGTCATGTAAGTTATTTGAAATCGCAATGAAAACCCTTTAACTTCTTGAGTTGCCAAAGGACGGCTTTAGGAATCTCAAAAGAGTGTCTACATACAACCACGTATGGATTAGGAATTATATCGACGACATTGGATTGGAGGGATGATATGGGATATTGTTTAGGTCTCGAGGCTACAATAAGGTAGCTTCCATACCTTGGGAATCATGAAGTCGAATGAGCTAGCAAGGCAAGCAAGGTGAATCTTGTGCTAGTTAATATTCATGAATTAAGTTCCTAGGTCAGAACAGTGTAGCTTGACATTTACCTGCCTACATATAAAGGGATATATAGTGGATGAGAAAGGGGGATTCAGAATTGATATTTTCTCTATACAATTGTAATAGTCCAGCATTATAATACTCTCATTTAGCTCAAATGTGTAAACATTTATCAAAAGAGTGCCACGTCATTTTTTTGGACACCATCATTCTCAAAGTATGAAAACCGATAAGGAATAATTGTAATGTATTCAAGAATGTAATATTTTCCATTTCAAAAATTGTGTTATTACTTTGTTTCAAAAAAAATTAATTTTAGTTACATGCTAAATCATATTCTTGGATCCACCTCCGCATATATATCATGTAAGGGTGATTGAAAATAAGCTAAAATATTTCTCGTGGTTGTAATTTAAACGTATTATATTTCAATAATTACTTTTAGCTCAACTTATGCAATGTCGAAAACACGAAAGCAAACGGAATGATGAACTACGGATACTTTTAAAGAAAGAATTCAGTGTACAAAAGTCACAAATTTTGTCAAGTAAATCTTTACTGACCATGTTTGGTCAAAGTTAGAAATAATTAAGTTACTTATTTTGACATGAAAGGTAATTTATTTTCATACTATTCAATTTTTCACTTAATAGTCGGAAAAATAATAATTCATCCAAATATGTTTACGAGGAATAAGTTATTTTAAAGTATTTTAGGCTCAGTCAAAAATGCTCATGCAATTGGACTGAATTGGAAATCTTGGTTCGTCTCAGGTCCAGTGGCACTACGAAGTCCTGCAGATGCTTGCAAGTCCTCAAATTGGCCATCGAATTTGATATAGAATTTGTCGAAATTGATCTCGAGGTTAGTCCCAAGATGCGACACATTTATTTTTAAGTTACTTATTTTATCAAATATGATTTTTAAAGTAAGTATAACTTACTTTCCCAAAAAGTACTTTCAAGCAAGGACGTGCTCACAAAATAATCTTACATTAATTTCAGGTGGCAACTGAAGCAGTAATTTATGAATTTATGAGAAAAAGATCAAACACGAAAATAAGTGTATCGGGCCATTGGAATGGAGAGACTCCTAGCACTGAAAATCTTGGAAACTTGATCATAGACTTGCAATCTACTGAAGCTGATGTTATTAAACTTGTGGTTGATGTGTCTTATATTACAGATGTAGCACCAATATTCCACGTGCTCACCCATTGTCAGGTACATTCAGTATGCTCGACTAGAACAACTGACAATTCTTTTTTACATTCTTCTCTTTTCTAAACCTATCAAGTCTTTTTCTGATCTTGCGTATGTTAATAGAGTCGTGATAACGAAAATCTTGTTATCTAGTCAAGTTTGAGCATAATCGTTCTTTTTATTTTTTTCCCTTTGAATCACTTGCATGTATAGTTTGTTCATATGTTAGCTTTTTTTATTGAAAATAAATAAATCCTTCTTGTGGGTGAGAAGACGTGTTAAAAACAAAAAATATATCGCATCTCTAATAGCTCAAACTTTTAGATGAGATGGTCTTCACACTATCCTGACATGTTGATATATTTGTGTTTTTGTTATCAAAATCTCGACGTAAACAATTTTCATCGTTGAGCCTCGACAAGACTTGAATTCAAGCCCTTTGCATGCTATAATATACCAGGTTTAACCATAGAAAAAGTGAGATAATGAAGGGACTTTTGTATAGTTGATTATGAATTTCATGAAGTAGAGATCGGGACCACTCCAAGCTATGGTTTTCACTTCATTATAAGAGATATACGAGGCCTAGTGATCTTGCCCTAAATATTTTCACCTTTCCATCATTCAGCTTAATAATGGAATGAACAGGAACGATCTATAACCCATTTGCAATAAGTTCCTCAATCTCATCTCAGAGCTTAGGTTGTTAGATTTAGCAATTCTATTCTCATCTCAGAGCTTAGCCACTAATTGCAAGAGCAGTAGGAGATAGAGGTCTTATAAGCCAACTATTGGGACCAAAATATGGTGCATTCTTTGTATGGGGATCTATAGGAGACAAATTCATACCTGGATTGCCACCTTTAGGTCATAATGGAATTTATGTTCCTCTCTTAGTCGATAATATAGGGGAATTCTTCAGTGGCTTGCACTTTGTGGCCAATTTTTTACTCAATCGGTCCGACATTCGTGTACGCAGGTCACGTGCCCACACAAGTTCAAGGCTCGAAGGCCAACTCGGTCCAAGATTTGCACCCCCCTGCGAGCGCGTAGGCCATAGAGGAGTCTCTAGGCAACAAATGGTTACACCTTACAAATTAGTAACCCATATATAAATTGATCCACAAACTTGTTTCTATCCTATGTGGGATAACTATTTAAGTTTTCCCACATTACCACATTTCTTTTCCTTTTCCAATGTGGGATGGTACTATTTATAGTCCCTATATATTCTCATTTTTCCATTTCTAACCAATGTGGGATTGTAATCCTTTTAAGGCTCCTCTTCAAATCCCAATTTCCAAACAATGTGGGATTAATTTCACATA
Source organism: Fraxinus quadrangulata (assembly GCA_903798255.1). Taxonomy (NCBI): domain Eukaryota; kingdom Viridiplantae; phylum Streptophyta; class Magnoliopsida; order Lamiales; family Oleaceae; genus Fraxinus; species Fraxinus quadrangulata. The sequence continues at coordinate 41,457 of CAIGRB010007831.1, read as the reverse complement.
CACAAGTGAAAATTTATTTGCCAATCCATATATTTTCCAACAGAAAATGAGTTTGCAGTTTGCACCACTAGACTAAGAAATAAAGTCCTAGAGGAGTTAGGAGCCGGTTGTAGAGAGGGGTGCGCTACTAGTCACTAATAAAAGACACTGGCGACATTATAATGACGTCTCAAGAAATTCAGGAATTAAAGTTCTGCTACATAATTGTTACTCTTTTCGTGTTGCTTTTGCTTTCTTGACCAGTCCATAGGAGCGGTGAACACTATTGTTCGAAGGCCTACTGATGGGAAGTTGGTTGGTTACAATACAGATTGTGAGGCTTGCATAACTGCTATAGAAGATGCATTTAGAGGTAAAATGGCCTATAATGGATTTTCCATACTATGAAGAATAATTAAATATGTAAATACGTGCACATAAAGGACGGCTTATGGTAATAAACTGTCTTTTCCCTTATTATAGCATTGATGGCTTGTGTGTAGATGTGTTTGGTATCCTGGATTGGATAAGACTTTTAATGTATGATGATTTTTGCTTTTCATTTTCTTTCACACTGAGACATCCTAAGCATGAGGTCAATGACTGATATTGAACTACTGCTATATTGTGAGAAAACAGAACGGCAAGTTGCAAATGGACAAGAATCACATGTTTCGCCAATTGTTGGGAAATTGATTGTCTTGGTTGGAGCTGGTGGTGCTGGACGAGCAATCGCATTTGGTGCCAAGAGCAGAGGGGCAAGACTCGTTATTTTCAACCGCAGTTTTGGTAAAATACTATCTCAGACCTCATCATAGGTTTTCATTTATTTTGTTTTTTGAAAAATTCTTGACTGTGATTTCCTTCCATTTCCTCCTTCCAAAAAGAGAGCAAAAGCACTTGCCAAGGCAGTATCGGGTGAAGCTCTTCCATACAAACGCTTAAAAGAATTCTGCCCTGAGAAAGGAATGATTCTTATAAATGCTTCAGCTGTGGGTATGGAGCCTAATGTAGATCAAACTCCTGTTCCTAAGGTTCTTTCTCTTGCCTTCCCATCCACAAATCACTTGTTAAACTAGCAAATCTAAAATCTCAAACGGTTAGAGGATACATTTATTTATTATCATTTAGTTTTCAACATGCCCCCTGCAAATTTTTTTTTTTTTTCCTTTTTTATCTAGCGTCTAACGTGTGCGATTTTCAAAAATGGGTTTCCGCGAGATGTGATCTTTAGACATTTCTCTAACACTCGTCTAAAAGCTTGAGCTGTTACACGAGGGACACATTTACATTTTAAATTGAGTCTTCAACATCACATTAACACCTCACCTAGGAGGAATTGACATGTGCCGGTTTGATATACATTGGGAAGTAAGAGTACCTTTCACCTTTATTTACTTTTAGGTGGCCTTGAAATCATATGAGTTGGTTTTTGACGCGGTTTACACACCTCGAAACACTCGACTATTGTAAGAGGCTGCAGAGGTTGGGGCTGTAGTGGTGAGTGGTGTTGAGATGTTCATCAGGCAGGCTGTAGGCCAATTTAAGTTATTCACTGGTGGATTAGGTACTATCTTCTCTCTCTCACTGAGATTATTTTACCGTTGCAAAATCTTTCGTTGTATCAATTTGACTCTGTAGTTTTGATAACTTTTTCGATTCTACTTTTTCCCAGCACCGGAGGACTTCATGCGCAAGATTGTATTAGAGCAATTTTGATATATCTAATCTGAACTGAGGAGCGTATTGAAACGAAGAGGACTTGATTATAGTACTTGAGACGATTTATTCAATTATATAGTTCGGCTAGTAGAATATGGAGCCTGAAGTATAACTTGATTCCCTCGGAATAGATTATAACCATCTATTCTATACAAAAATTGCCTAATTCTTGACTTTCGTTGTGCAATGCAATATATTGATAGACATAAATATCACAGTATATGGAAGCATAATTTCTTCTGTGCTTCTGTCCTTTTAACATGACAGAAACATACCCTTGTTTGGGTTCACAGATCGCTCCTTCTCGCATGGCAGTGACCAACGACGTGTTATGAAATTTCCATCAATTCTACCCTAAAAACAAGAGCAAGAAATGGTAGAGAAAACTGGTAGTAATAATCTGTAATACTTGAGTGATTCTTTCTGTCATCGGCAACACGAAAAAGTAAGGTGTTGTCTCTATCGTTTTCTGCCTGTTTTCGATTTTTCAAAACAGTGAAAACATGTTTACTTACCTATTTTCAAAAACGAATTTTCGAAAACGAGTTTAAAATTTACACAAAAATTCGAAAACGACAAAAATGTCGTTTTGGATGTTTTCAGTTAAAGCCAAGCCAAAATTTTCAAAATGCGTTTTGGGTGTTTTCAGTTTAACGTTACCCCAACCACCACCAACGCTGCCTGCACCACACCACCGTCGCAACCACCACCATTGCCGCCTACACCACACCACCACAAAAACCACCGTCATTGCCGCCGCCGTCGCGCCACAACATCACCCCAACCACCACCATCGCGGCCTGCACCACATCACCATCACACAACCGGCGATCCGCCACCACAAAAAAAGCCAAAATCGGCGCAGAACCACCACCGCCACAGCCACAACCTGCAAATCGCCACCACCACCTCCTCAACCAAACATTAAAAAAAAAAAAAACAATAAAAAAAATTTAAAAAATGTTAATTCTAAAAAAAATAAAGATTTTGAGAAATGAAACTAAAATTCTAAAAAAATTAAATTATAAAAATTCAAAAATAAAAAAAAACTACAAATTTTTTTAGAATAATAAAAATAGTTTAAATTCTTAATGTTATCGGGTGGTTATATTGCCATCACAATTTTTATTTGATACACTACATTTTAATTGTAGTTAAAATCATCAATATTTGCTCATTATAGCAATTACTTTCTTTTTCGTCGAATTCTTATCTTTAACATTTCATTTAATTAATACGTCTCTTCCTTGATAATAATTTATATCAAAATATTTAACATTCATGTTTTGAAATGAGGAATAAATATTTTTTTCGTATTTCTTATATATTTATCTTTTTAAAATATGATGAGAAAAATAAATTGTTATATGTCATTTCAACAGGCTTTTCGATATAAAATTGTTATCAAATATAAAATTTTGTAGCTAATGGAAAGTTATGATAAAATCCACGTGAAAAATCATTAGGAATATAAGTGGTATAATGAATAGAGATTAAAAGCGTTAAGGACAATTAAAATGTGGTGCAAGAAATAAAAAAAAATGTGGCGTGAATATTTAGCCATGATTATTTATATAAAATTTGCAAAGATATATTTAAATGAATATAAATTTAAAAAAAATATTCTTATTGCACGTCATTAAATCTTATTTTTATTTTCTATGTTTTGTACTCAATTTATTATTTATTTTTGTAGATAGAAAAAAACTCAATTTATTATTTGTTTTATTTTATTTTTGTATATAGAAAAAACATAGTAAGATTCACAAACTTTAAAATATATATATTACTCGATGATATATTAATATAAAATTATTCTACTCTTACTAAAAAATTCATGATTTTTTTAGGATAAAATGTCGACACAATTTTTTAAATTTCAAATCAAACGTATTTTCTAATTTTCTATTTTGGACGACTTATATCACTATAAGACAATGTTCTAAAATGCAAAGTCCCAACACTATCTGAGCATGATCTTTTCACTAATATCCAAGAATTCATCTAGAATCCAAGGAAAGAATGCTTCAGCCCAAAGGAAATGTACCCACATTGTTATACTCTAAATCAGCCTCGTACTGTTGAAGAAAATCTTACTTTCTGCAAGGTTCATTGTAACTTGTAATAGAGTTTTAGCCCGTGTGATTGGAATGTTTAAATTTACAATAAAATATTTTTTAGAAAAATGACAATCGTCTCATTAAATTTCTGACACTCCACAAGAGTCATCTACATTTTATTCCTGATTTCATTAATCAATCATATTACATGAACATCAACGTTAACATAATGTTTGACATAATATCACGTGACATTCTATCATTTAACAATTTAAAGTACAGTCAGATTTTTTATTCAATTATCGACTGCCGCATACAATTACGTGAAGCCTTTTGTAAAATCTTTGCACTACCATACATAAGATTGGCAAGACTTTCGCAAACCTTTGCACTATGTTGCTGTCATTTTGTGAATTTTTGTATTTAATAATGAAATGTCTTATAACGAAATTATCCACGTTAGCAGACAAGAATGTATTATAAATAGATCCACGTTAGCAGACAAGAATGATAGAGAGAAAATTCTAATTAAGCATAGCTTTCATCAAGTTTTCATTGTCGTTTTTCAATGAACATAATAATTTCATCGTGGTAAAGTTTAGGCGCGAGAACAGTTCTTCACATAAGAAAAAATATCTTCCGAGAACTTAGTAATTTTTCTCCTATTTTTGGAATTTTCCACATAAATCTGATTCAATTGTTATTCCGAAATTTTATTTTTCTTTCTTCTTGGGTAAATGACTGGTTTTTTTAACAGATTAGATAGTATCTTAAGGGGGTGTATTTAATTGAGATTTTTAAAGACTTTTGGAGAATGAAAGAGTTTAAGTGTATTCAATTGAGATTTTTAAAGATTTTCTAAAAGTTTAGGTGTATTCAATAAAGGGTATTTAATTAAAACTTTTTAAAAGTCTCTATAAGTTACGAAGTATTCAATTAATAATTATTTTTAGGGACTTTATAATTTGCTAGACTTTTGCAGACTNGCGAGAACAGTTCTTCACTTAAGAATAAATATCTTCCGAGAACTTAGTAATCTTTCTCCTATAATTGTAATTATCCACATAAATCTGATTCAATTGTTAATCCGAAATTTTATTTTTCTTTCTTCTTGGGTAAATGACTGGTTTTTTTAACAGATTAGATAGTATCTTAAGGGGGTGTATTTAATTGAGATTTTTAAAGACTTTTGGAGAATGAAAGAGTTTAAGTGTATTCAATTGAGATTTTTAAAGATTTTCTAAAAGTTTAGGTGTATTCAATAAAGGGTATTTAATTAAAACTTTTTAAAAGTCTCTATAAGTTACGAAGTATTCAATTAATAATTATTTTTAGGGACTTTATAATTTGCTAGACTTTTGCAGACTTTTTGGTAGAAAATATGAATGGAAAATCTCAAAACAAATTTCTCATTCTACCGTGTGATTTGTCAAGAGCCGGCCCTTTTCTTCTCTTTCACATTCTATGGTTTTCTTCTTCTCTTTAATCAGGTAAAATTTATCTTTGCCTTGAGTTTTTCTTTACACGTTATATGATTTCTGCGTATTTTTACCATATAGCTGTCAAGCGTAAAAATAATTGAATTGAAACCTGTGTAAACGAGATAATGCATGATTGTTGTTATGTGTTATAGAGAATGTGATTATATTCATCCATATTACTCTATACTATTGAGCCACTTACACGTTTCACTGCACACATATTTAGAACCCAGATTGCATGGTGTATCATATTCATTTCACTTCAACCTTATTTGCAACCCCACCTCTCAAATTAATGAGATTAATACAAAATCATAATTTAATTCTCGTAGTGATAAAAAAAACCCTGGTGCATTGTGGAGGAAAAAATAGTGATTTCGTTGGATTTTGTGCCAAATTTGGGACATTTGTTTATATTCTCGATATAAGTCTTTAATTCAGATTGAAAGCTTCTTTGTGTCAATTAGTAATGTAATTTTATTACATTGATTTTGGACTAACAATTTATATACTGTACAGTTAACATGAAACGATATATTTGATTAGTTGATGAGAATTTTTAATAACCGAGTTTGGATTTCTCTTCTAGTGTTCTACCAGAACTAGAAACATATAGCTAATAAATCCAAAACTAGAAACTATATAAGAATAACTCTATATTTTTTATTGTCATTTCTATGTTAATTTTAGTTGTTTACATTTTAATCTATCTTTGTCATTCATGTTTTCTTTTCATTTTTATACATTGCATGTACAATATGATAGTAGTATTAATGGAAGATTCAACACAAGGAACTCACAAGGTTCAAGGAAAAGGTATCGAAAAATATGAGAAATGGACGTTGGAAGCAGTTATAGAAATGGTAACTTGATGTGATATAAGCAGCTATAGAAATCGTCATGAAACAATTTCACAAAACGTTTTGGCAACTTGTAACTTTGATTTGGAATTTATATATGTACTTAGTGGTTGGGATGGATCGACACGTGATTCTAAGGCATTGAGTGATGCTTTAACAAGGAGAAATGTACTTAATGTGCCATCAAGTATGACTTTATTATTTCATTTTTTTCTTTTATCTTATTGTATGATAATTATACATTTTATAAGTCATGTGCTAATTTTACATTTATCTTATGTTCAGGTAAATATTTTTGGGAGATTGTGGATTTCCAAATCAGCGTCAATTCTTGACTACTTTTCGAAGTATTCGTTATCATCTTCAAGATTTTGTTGGTCAAGGCCGTGACCCTAAAAATACAAAAAAATTATTTAATCTTCGTCATGCTTCATTCAGGAACGTAGTTGAGAGGATATTTGGTATATTTAAATCACGATTTATAATTTTCAAAACTGCTCCTTCATTTCCATTTAGTACACAAGCGGAACTCGTATTAGCTTGTGTAGGATTACACAATTTTC
>CAIGRB010007831.1:10723-34516 GCA_903798255.1 Fraxinus quadrangulata | reverse complement strand
ATTTTTTTATTTTACATGAGAAATCTGATTTATTGCTTTGCATTTTCAATTGTACGAGTTATGAATGATTTGGACATATAAGAAATTGTTTAAAATATTACATTATATATGTTTAATATTTTATTTTAAAATATAAAAGTCTTTCAAAGTTGCTAAAAGTCTTCGATAAAAGTCTACAAAAGCTCATGGAAGACTTTTATTAATTCTTATCAAATTCATAGAAATCACTTGAAAATCTACAAAATTCACAAAAGTTACTCACGTAAAAAAGTTTTTATAAGTCTTTAAAAGTCTCAATTGAATGCACCAGACAACACTATAAATACGAACCACAAGTGCTATAAGTTCATGCACCTGGAAACCTATTTCCCATACAGTACAATTCAGAATTCATGGAGGCAAGAAGATCTGGAAACTATGAACCAAACATTTGGGATGACGATTATGTGCAGTCATTATCTAGTCCTTATGTGGTAAGATGAAGAAAATAACTGCTCTTTCATTTTTCATTGTGTGTTTTTGATACTGCCGTTGTAAACCTGCAGGGAAAAGAGTACTTGGAACTTGCTGAGAATCTGAAAGAAAAGATGAGAATTATCATCAATGAAGTGGAAGGCGAGCTAGATCAACTAGAGCTTATTGATAATTTGCAAAGGCTTGATGTTTCTTACCACTTTCAGGATGAAATAAAGAAATTATTGGAGCAAACGTACCTAAATAGTACTGGTCACAATAATGATAACGAAAAGAATTTATATTCAACAGCTCTAAAATTTAGACTCCTTAGGCAGCATGGATTCCAGGTCACTCAAGGTATGGCACCACTACTAGAAAGCTTCTTTTCTTTTATAGAGGTAAATTTAAAGATCATAAAAATACCATAGCTGTGTGTTTAATATAGTGGACTTGAAACTATTAAGAAGAAGAAAAGAAAAATGAAATCTTGTCTTAATTAAACCAAAAATTCCATAAATAGATTTGGATGGTTACTTTTTAATTTCTCTAACAAGTTTTTATCTTTCCAGAGGTTTTCTGCAGTTTCATGGACAAGGGAGGAAATTTCCGTGCAGAACTTTCTGGAGATATCGAGGGAGTTTTATCTATGTATGAAGCTTCATTTCTGTCCATGGAAAATGAAAGCATCCTTGGTAAGGCCCGAAATTTTGCAACTCGACATCTCAAGGAAAAACTCCAGCATATTACAGACCAAGGTCTCGCTGCGGAAGTCAGCCATGCACTGGAGCTTCCACTGCACTGGAGAGTGCAGAAACTAGAAGCAAAATGGTTCATAAATGCATACGAGAAGAGACACAACGCAAACCTTATTTTATTTGAACTTGCTAAGTTGGATTTCAATATCGTACAGGCTATATATCAGGACGAAGTAAAACAAATGTCAAGGTAAGTAGAACTGGATTAGGGTTCCATCTCAAAAGAACATAAAAAGAATTCCTTTTTCAATTTTGAGCCAAAGATTTGTGTTCTCACTTTTTATTTGACAGGTGGAATAAAGAAACTTGTCTTCCAGAAAAGTTGAGCTTTGCTCGGGACAGACTGGTGGAGTGTTTCTTCTGGGCATTGGGAAGCACTCCAGAACCTCAATTTGGATACTGTAGGAAGATTATAACCAAGCTTGCTGTACTGATAACAATAATAGATGACATATATGATATATATGGGAGCTTAGATGAACTTGAACTTTTTACCGATATAGTGGAGAGGTTAGTGTATTGTAATGAACAGTTTTTATTTCTTTTGCCACAGCATCCCAATCCTTCTGAGATAATCTGGTCTGGGACATGTGGTGAGTTATAAACCTTTACAACCGTGCTATCAAAGCTCAATTGTAAAGGTTGGTCAGCTCACTATACATGTCACGAAATAGTCTGTCCTTTTTGACGTATTGGACAACATATTTTACACCTCTATCCGACCCCTTCTCCCAAAAAGAAAGAAAGAAAATGATGAAAATAGATATTAACAAAATTTGGTATTGAAGATTTATTCCCCTTCCTCAGAAAAATACTTCATATTTTTGGTATATCAGATGGGACATCAATGCGTTGAACCAGCTTCCAGAGTACATGAGGATGTGTTTCTTTACTCTCTTCAACTCCACTAATGAAATGGCTTACAGCATTCTTAAAGATCAAGGTCTCAACATAATCTCGAACGCTCGGAAATTGGTATTATTGTTTTCCTCTGCTTCTTATTCTACTTTCTTTTTTCGCTCAGGATATGGTTGCTTCATTAATGTTACACGCTGAAAATTATTAACTGATCTAGATCAATATAATACCCAAATCTCTGACTCGTCATTTTATAATTTTTACATACATCAGTGGGCAGAGCTTTGTAGAGCTTACTTGATAGAAGCAAGATGGTACAACAGTGGGTATTTTCCCAGCCTCAGTGAGTACCTAAACACAGCCTGGATATCCATATCTGGACCTGTGATTCTTTTGAATGCTTATTTTTGCACAATAAGCCCATTAACAAAGAAAGATTTGGGAAGTTTGGAGCAATATCCCGGCATCATTCACTGGCCATCACTGGTTGTTCGTCTAACAGACGACCTAGGAACTTCATCTGTATGCAAACTAAACCCTAACTGCAATTTGGTATACAGTACTAAACATGACTATACAATATTGAATAAAAATAGGTCACGTCAAGTACTGCTTACTAAATATGTTGTACATATTACATTTCAACATTAATTTCTTGGATTATTCTTGATGTACATAAAGGACACCATAATGGTGGGCACCATGTGTCCATTATGAACACCATTATAGTGTTCCTTATGTACCTTAAGCACAACCCTAATTTCTTACACACAATACAAGCACAATAATTTATGCCCAATATCCAGGACGAAATCAATAGAGGTGACGTTCCAAAATCAATCCAGTGTTACATGAAGGACACAGGGTGTTCTGAAGAGGATGCTAGAGATTATATTAAGTATCTAATTGATGTGACATTGAAGAAAATGAATAAAGAAATACTAATGGAAAGCCCCTACAAGGATTTCGTTGGTATTGCAATGAATATAGCACGGATTAGTCAATGCATGTACCAGTACGGAGATGGATTTGGAGTTCCTCATCTTGAGACTAAAAAGAACCTAATTTCGTTGCTCGTTGAACCAATTTCCCTGCAATTCTGTAACGGCTTGTAATCTGAATTTCATTTTAAAATTTCCAGCCAGGTTCTGAAGTAGTTGTGTATCTTTCGCTTTGCAATAAGAAATTATCTATAGAAATCAGCCAAACGAAATGTTATCGGCCATGTAGATGAAATTATTTTTCTTTATTAATGCTATCGAGTAAATGCGACAACTGTGAATAAATAGGCATCGGCAAACGTGAGGTGTTAAACAGGATAAAACGTAAAATTTACATCGATTTAAAATAGAATGCCAGCAAGGTGGCATTACGATGTAAAACTCCCCAAAAATCGATTAACAAATTCAAGATATGAAGCGCACTGTTCTAGAGGATTTGTAGCACCATACATGAACATTTTTCCAAAAAACGAAGGTATAAGAAAAGATTATGATAAAAATACTCTCAATTTTCCAAAAAACGAAGGTATAATCTCGCTTCCAGTTTAATTCACAATTTTCTCTATCTACTGGTATGTGTGTGTTTAATTCTGCAATTTTCTCTGTCTACTGGTACACGTGTTGTAGTTAATTTAGAGTTGAGGATTTTAAATTTCGATTTCTAAAGTAGAAATCCCACTTTCTGAATCTGTAGCAAATCATATTCTTCAATAAGCTCAAAATCAAGCTAGGGTTCTGAGCAACCGTTTCTGTGTATATATTTACACATACATAAGCATTTGATGTATCTATATTGAGTCTGGATTTGGTTTTGATACGCAGGTTTGGATTTTCTGCATATTTTCTTTCGAGCATTCTTTCTATTGATCCCCCCAAAAAATAATAATCATGAAATCTCTCTCTCCCCAGTATGTTTTTGGCTAACAATCTTATTATCCTAGCAACTGAAATTAGATATATCTACACAATGAATTTGGATTTGGTTTCATTATGCAGATAGAATTTGAAGTTCTTAGATTCAGTTTCATATTGTTGCACCACATTGTCATCTGGCAGGAACTCTTACATGTTACTCTGTCAATGTCTACTTTACATATAAATTTCTATGCTCTTACATCTTATGTCCCTTTCCTTTTCTGCTGTGTTTCTCACTTACAATTCCTCCTGTTCATGACAATTTCACCTAGTAGAATGGGCGAAAGATAGAAATTTAGGATCTTTTTACTCCATTTATAATTGTCCTTTCACTTAAATTCATTCTTATGAACATATTTAATTGCTCATATATGATGCTTTTTAGTAACGCAAGTGTTGGCATGTGTGTTCAATAAATCTTTTAAATTTCTGTAGAAGATGTTATACGTCTTCATTTGGTGTTCAAATACTTAAGAATGAGTTCATTGTGCATGATAACACTATGACACTAAGAATATTTTTACCACATTTTATCAATAAAAAATATTCTAAAAAGAAGATTTCTCTTTGGAGTCTTAATCGGATCGAATTGCTCGTTGGAGTTTAACGGTCTCTAATACCATGTTAGAGAATAAAGATTACCGTTGTATCAATGAAAAATTTCCCAAACCATATTTTTGTAATAGGAGGGAGGTACACAAGGCCGTGGATTTGGACTTTTTCAAAAATGAAAAATTGTGCAACACCTTTCAATTTGTTTTCTAAACAAAGCCGGATTGTAGGGCGGCCAGCACATCTCATACCAAGTTTATGAGCAGCTGTAGCTTTAGATGTTGGAATCTATTCCTATACATATCAATGTGATGTCAAAGCGGAGGCACCACCTTTCGACTCAAGGACAAGGATTATTCCGGAGACTCTTTTGGTTACATATATGAAAATGATGAAGACATGGACTTCCTCCAATTTAGAGTTATATAATGAATTTACAAAATCTCCTTCGCTCCAAATGATTATTACACTCGAAATATGATTATGAGGAGTATGGTTGGGACTCATAAAGTATACCTCTTTTAACTTTTTGTCTGATTATTTATGATTACTTTAAGACCGTACACCTGAACCAGCAACCTCGCATGCTGCTGTCCTCACAAAGAAGCTCAATATTCTGAATGACTTGTGAGTGACGCGTGGGGAGGCCTGGAGGGGGCGGCAAGGCTGGGAGCCCTACCCCCAAGCCCATTTAATCTTTAGTGTGAAAAAACAAAAATTTCTTTGGATTTTATTTTTTGTCACTCCTAGCTCTGCCCCTACTTGTTACGATTCTCCAGACTATGGCTCAGGTACAATAAGAGGATTTCCTAGAAGGCATTGTGATTTTACTTCACCTGATCATAGCAGGGCCACTACAATAACCAGTTTCAAGATTCTGATTCCCCTCGCTATCGCTACCTTACTCTCTTGGGAAATTGGTTTGCAGGATCCTCACATGAAGAAACTTCTACTCGAGTCAACTCATGCCCCTCATTCTTTGTTGGGAACATTAGAATCAAGAAAGAAAAATATTGCTCGACTGGAGTTGCCACGTAATTTACTTAGATAACTCTTTTATTTTACATATATCAGTTATTATTGAACCATTTTATTTAAAAGTTTGAACTATTAGATAAAGACACTTTATAAGGCCTAATGTTTGAACATTATATCAGAAGTTTATTCACAGTTTTACAACGTGTTTTAACCTTGGACAGTTAGACTGTTGCCTTTCAAATTATAAGTCGGAAAATATCAAAAGTTCCTTCGCAGTTTTAAAACGTGTTTTAACCTTGGACAGTTGGAGGGCTGCCATTCAAATTAAAAGTTGCAAAATCTCAGTTTTCGCCGTACGTACGTGATAGAACTATAAATACCCTTCAAAAGAACCCTATTAAATTAAGAAACATTTGTTAGATTTCCTATCTAAGTTCTAAAAGTGTAATATAGAAATATGGATAGTCAAATCCATGCGTCGGCTGCTCCAATTACCACCAAAAATTTTGGCACTGAACAAATTCGTCGCTCTGTCACCTATCATCCTAGTGTTTGGGGAGACTATCATTCTAATATGTCAAGTTTGAAAATTTAATGAGAATTTCTTTGTTAAGTTCTGTTATAACCATTCTTCTATAATAGTTTGACGGTTTAACTATAATTAACTGCAGAATGACGTTCTTATTCTACATACGAATTTCTACTTATTTATTGTTGTAGGCATTTGTTGTATTGAGGGTAATTCTATGATTTCATTGGGTAGAATTCTTGAGGTGAAGACTTAAAATTATGTACAAATTAATTAAGAAAACATATTCTTAACAGGGAGACCCATTTTAAAGGGATCATTCAAATGCACCAGGAAAATCAAAAGATATGAATAGGTCTATATGTGAAAAGATGAGTTATAATTGTCAGATTGTTTGAAAACGGTAGTTATGACTTAAATGAGAAGATGAGTCATAATAGTCAGATAGTTTGAAAACGGTTGTTATGACTTAAATGAGAAAATAAAAGGACCTAGTAAACTCTAAATCAAATGCTGCCATTTTAGACCATTCTACTGATCTAAAAGTTATTTCAGTCACAAAAGATGGAAGATGAGATTTAGCTTAAATAAATCATGGACAATGACTGTGCACATCACACGAGTCCACAAAGGTCTTGGTTCAAAGACTCCCAAGAAACAAATGGTGGAAAAGTGCTCTTGGGTAGGATCAGACTTGCAGTGTGGTTGGAATTGGTACAATTGAGATTAAAATGTATGATGGCAGCATAAGGGATTTAAAATTCACGTGTCACGGGTCTTATGAGAAAGAAAGCTTCCTAAAGCATATTGATAAACAGGGGCGGACCCACATGGGGTCAAATGACACCACAGTTTTTTTTTTTGTTTTGGGCTTTTTTTTTTTAATATCCTGTACCTGGCCCAACAAGACTAATGGCCCAACTACCCAGCGACCAGCGTCCCAGCCCAAACTTCAAACTAAAAACAAATCATTCAACTCCCAGGCCCCAGCCCAAGACCGCAAGAGTCAAGACCTTAGACCATCGATTTCAATTCACTCTCAAATCTCAACCCTCCGCCTCGATTTCAAGCTCGAATTCCGCCTCTCCTCTCACCTCTACGTCTTCTCCAGCCAGCCTTCGGTCGGTGGCAGGTCGGTGCCGGCGACTCCGCTTCAAGCTTCATCATCATTCGACAATAGCAGCTCGCCAGCAATTACTTCGAGTTCGAGTCTTCAAGCCTCTGCTTCGCGCCTTCACGAATCGCCTCTGTGCACTGCCGGCGACTTCGAGCCCTAGTCTACACTAGCTGCGCCTGCTGGCTGCTTCGCGAATCGCCTCTGTCTCTGTGCATTGTAAGTATGTCTAACCGTCTGCTGTTTTTTTTTTTTTTTTCCTCTTTGATAATTGATAGTTTGACTATATTTTGCATATACATTATTGATTATACATAAATCGTTTGGACTTTATTTGGTGGATTTGGGTTTTCGATTCTTGGGTGAGGCCGTGAGGTACAGAGTTATTCATAATCATGGATTATGTGGTTCGGTGATTTGGAAATTGGATTGGTGATTATGTGGCTTGGTGATTTGGAAATTGGAATGGTGATTCTGTGGGTGGCTTGGTGATTTGGAAATTGTAACATTGGCGTTAATTCTTCCAGTTGTTACTGCTATTGTTGAGAGAGTATTTTCCGCAATGAAAATTGTCAAGAATCTAGATCAATGGTTAAGTGATAGTTGGGTTACATATGTTGAAAACGATGTAATTAACAATATTGATAACGATGTAATTATACGACGTTTTCAGAGTATGAAAACGCATAGGTTGCAATTGTAATAGCGTATTGACTTATTTTCGTTAATGATATGTTGTTCTAAATATTTTTGAGCTCTCATTTTTGACCCCACAAGACATGTCGTATGGGTCCGGCCCTGTTGATAAATGATAATTAGTGTAACATCCAAAATTTTCTATGCATTTTCGATCATTTTAAAAATTTTCTCGAGGACAATCTTATATTTGCAAATTTCTAACAACACAAACGATGCTATTTGCAAATATAATTCTGATCATAAAGTATACTTATGATTTCTTCAAATGAAAATGTTGGATATTACTATTAGGCTGTAAAGCGGTTACTTAACACTTTTCAGCATGTGGAATTACTAAACCAGACTTGCCCAATTTTAAATGGTGGCCTAAAACGGTTGCTTCTGTACTTGTAACCTCGCATTTTGGTTATGTTATTTTAGATAAAATGCTGTGAAAGGTTGAGATGATGACAAGTGGTAGACTGGTGGCCGTTTATTTCATTTAAATATGAGATCTCTCTCATTTGAGAGATATATTCTAGGGTTTTCCTTGTGTTGTTTCTTTCTGTTCGTCTTCTTCTTCGTGTAATCCGTGACATTTTCTGTGTGAGATATTGCAAGTGGACAGTTTGAGGGTTTAGACACTATTTTTGGTGAGCGGTAACCTCTAGTTATTCGGTGCGATCTGGTGAGACTAGTTATTTTAGAAAGACTCAATAATTCTTAGGGTTTTCTACTTTAATACTTTGTATATTGGCCAATAATTTTGAACGCTTTGATTGTGCCAGTGAATTTAGAGTGTTATCAAAATATGAGGATGCTTGTGTGGTGAGTAGGCCGTTTGGCTTAACATATGTGTCTTAGGACAAAAATTTTTGGTGTTCTTCTTTTATGTTTGAAGATTTTTTGTTATATGGTCATTTTATAGACCAATAGTGGTATTAGAGCATTCTATCTGAAGGAAAACTTCTTCGAACAAGTTTAATGGTTTTTTTATGGGATTTAACCTTGGATCTTCGCAGGTATGTAATTTTAAGGGTAAAATCTGGTTCATAAAGGATGCATAAGACAGATCTTGGTTTTCTCTGTTTTATGTTTGTGTTCTTTGAACTTCTCGTAACAATTTCTAACTCTACTTTGCAATATATTTAGATTAGTTACAATTTTTTGGGTTCCCTTGCTAGAAACTATCTGAGGGGACTACAGTTTGAATTTGCTTAAGATTCTGATAAATATTTGTGATTTTAGAGTAATCCATCCTTATTTATTGTTCTTTAGTGTGATGCATTTTTGATATTATATTTTGTGAAGCTATAGTTGTCAGACGTGGTTGTTCTGTTCCTGTGAAATTTGTTGTGTGCATATTTCACTGAAATAAAATTTTCGGGACACCATACAAATTTTAGTGAGCCACTGAACTTTTTATAAGTGAAAATTGTTACATTTTCTAAGATGGAAAATCTTTTTTTTTAATAAAGAAAAATGGTTTCTTTTAACTGCACATAATTTTTCAAAATAAAATAGGAGGTACCAAGTTAGATGTTGAGATTTGGACATGCAGAGGAGATCTTAATGAATCTTGGGCTACTGATTTTGATATTGTCAAGAAAAATGATGAAATTGAAATTGCATGAAATACTTTTTTTGCATTTATTTGATAGTGTAATTAGAAAAGTTGGTAAAACAAAAACTAAAGTAGAACTTTGTAAAAATTAGAAAGTTTATATCAAACTAAAACACTTCTAAAATTAAAGTGTGTTTGAGCCACATTATTTTGAAAGAATGTATTTTAGAATAGTAGATTGATGAAAAATGTGGTTGAAAAAAAAGGAAAAATTATTGATGTGATGAAAAATATTATTTTATTGAAAAATGTGTGGTTGAAAATGAGTGGAAGAATGAGAATGAAAAAAATAATGTGAATTAAACATGGGCTTAATTATTGACTTTGACTTGAAATTTTAATTGGATTTTAATCCAAACCAAATAGAGGCTAAGTGATAAAAGTCTGCATTATTTGGAAAAAAAAAAAGGTATTTATTGGTTCTAAAAATATTTTAAAAATGAAATTTTGTTAACAATGCATGCTTGGCAAGCAAAAGAAATTATCTTTGGCATGTACATAAATACGTGTTAAATTGTTGTTCGAGCCTCCTTTTTATTGAAGAATGCATTTTAGAATGATAGATTGATGGAGAATTTGTAATTTAAAAATAAGAAAAATTTTTAGGTTTGTATATAATATTATTTTATTGAAAAATATGTGATTGAAAAGAAAAGAGATAAAAATGTATTTTGAAAATAATGAGAATTAAACAAGTTACAAATTAGATTACCTACATGTTGATCTTTAGGGACCAAGTTTTGTGTGTAAATATCCTGGTTTTATATATTTCCTTCTTATAATTGATGTCCTCTAAAAAAAATGGATGATATTCTTAAAAAATAAATATGATACTTACAAACATTTTAAAAATTGGAAAATTCTTATTGAAAATAAAGTCAATGTGAATTTGAAAAATCTTAGAACCGACAATGGACTTAATTTTGTAACGAAGAGTTTGATATTTTATGTATAGAAAATGGTATCTTGAGACACAAAATTGTCAGCTACACCCCCAACAAAATGGCTGAGCACACAGGATTAATAAAACCTTCTTATAAAAAGTTAGATGCGTGTTGATTAGTTCAAATCTCCCAAAGCTATTTTGGAGAGAAGTTGTGAAAACTCCTTCGAACCTTATTAATAAATGCCCTACTAAATCATTGTATTATAATGCACTTGGTCATATTCGAGTGGACATCCTGATTATTCCAAATTAGGGGTGTTCAAATGTGCTGCATCTTCACATCAAAATGAAGGAAAATTGGAATCAATGGCCATTAAAGGCAATTTTATGGGGTATGGTGAAGAGGTGAAAAGATACAGGCTTTGACTTAGATATTTGAGATTAGGAAAGGTGCAGGGTCATAATAAGCAAAAATGTGACTTTTAATGAAAATGATATATCATGTTTTAAAGATAAAAGTCAAAATACTATTGATAATAGTCAGTCAAAACCATTGTGCATGCTGATCTCATTTTCTCAAATTTAAATCTTAGGAATGAAGATCAGTTTGAGGTGAAGCAACCTCAAGAAGAGGAAAAAGAACCTGAATCTGAACCTAAAAATTATGACAATCGAGAGCTTGAAAATCCTCTAGAAGATTATCAATTAGCAATGGATGGGTGAGAGGAGAAATAAGGCCACCTGT
Organism: Fraxinus quadrangulata; assembly: GCA_903798255.1. Classification (NCBI taxonomy): domain Eukaryota; kingdom Viridiplantae; phylum Streptophyta; class Magnoliopsida; order Lamiales; family Oleaceae; genus Fraxinus; species Fraxinus quadrangulata. The sequence goes on along the minus strand of CAIGRB010007831.1, from coordinate 23,425 downwards.
TGGATTTGATGAAGCAGATTTTGCCTCTACTTTTGATGCACAAAATTTCTTTGAAAATGAGCTTGAAGCTTATGAATGATGAGATGCATTCCTTAGTAAAAATAAAACCTGGACTTTAGTAAATAAACCTAATGGGCAAAAGATAGACTGCAAATGGATTTACAAAATATCTTAAGGATAATAGTGTTAGTTATAAGGACATGTTAGCTGCTAAGGACTTCACTCGAAAGGAATGGATTGACTACAATGACATATTTTCATTTGGAGTTAGATATACTTCTATAAGGATTTTACTATTTATTGTTGCTCAATTTAATTTTGAATTGGAATAATTAGATGTAAAGACTTGTCTTTTTAAATGGATGAAAAGATTTGTATGACACAAACTAAAGGATTTGAACAAAAATGAAAAGTAGCCGTGTGTGCCTTTTAAATATATATTTTTTATAATTTGAAACAAGCACCTGGACAATGGTATAAAAAGTGAATGCATTTATTTATTAAAGGGCTTAATTTCAATAAAAGTAAGTATGATCCACGTTACTACCTTAAAGGTAATTGAGGTTCAAATTCTCTTTATCTTGTGTTGTATGTGAATAATATGTTGCTAGCTGAAATTGATGTTATAAAATAGATATTAAAACGTGAATTTGAGATAAAAGAGTTATGACCAGCAAGAAGTATATTAGAAATGGAAATTAAAAGAGATAGAATAGGGAAGAAACTCTTTTTAATTCGAAATTCAGTTGCAAAAAATAATAGTTCTGTCTTCTACGAAAGCTAAATATATTGCAGCTACAGATACTACAAAAGGAAGGTATTTGATTAAAATGTCTTTTAATTGAAATTAATTAAAATTTCTGTTAAATGAATTTGGTTTTGTTGATAATAATGTTGTGTTACATTCCGAGATGCAATTTGCAACAAAATTAAGTAGAAATCTTGTTTTTCATGCTAGGATGAAACACAGTAATGTTAAATTTTATTTTATTAGATATGTGTTGGAAAAAGAAATCATGAAGATTTTGAAAGTATCTACCAAGTGTAATCTAGCAAATATGGGAATCAAATACTACCTTTACATAAATTTAGAGATTATTTAAATCTTTTAAGTACTAATACTGGGTAATGTTTTGCAGGTACTAAGTATGATCAGAAAGTTTCAAGCAATGTGGAAATTGTTGGGCTAAAAAAAACCAACATTGGACATGATGTGTAATTTATAACCACCACATCATGATTAAGATAAAGTCGAACTCCAACCGCCCTTCCGAATCCTATCCCCGAAGTCAAAACCTTACATAGAACCTCTAATTTGTAGGAAATACAAATTGATTTGTAAGAAATAATGATTAATTATAAAACGGATTACACATCACCTATTATAGCGTGCCACGTTACTTAATACTTAGTATAAACTAAGTACTGTTGCTTAGGAAATCAATTCCACATAAATATATAAAAGAAACATAAATTTGACAATATGATGTGGATATGACAATATTTATTCGAAAGGTCACAAAATTTGCATAGTTCCTTCAAAAAGTCATTTGCAAAAGCTCAAAACTTCTGAAGTGGAGGCAAATAGTTTTTTGAAAGTGGTGCATGTAATGTACTAGTACTAGTTAGTAAATGATATGAATATCAATCGCAATGACCCATCAAATAAAAGACAAAATTTCAATATGTGTCGTACTTTGTGAGTTCTTGTTGAACCAATATGTCCACTTCTAAAACGAGAAAGTGCTCTACATAATGTTTTTTTTTTCTCCTCTTTGCCACATCAACTTGAAAAAGTCACTATCAACTCGTATTGGAGTGATCATTTTTTAACTTTGTTCATTATGCTTGTGTAGAAATTAATTTTTTTTTTGGGGGCGATCTATTAAAGCACTGAAGACGCTCTGATAGCTTAAGATAAGAGAGATGCGATTCAGGAACGCATTGTCTAAGTAACACCACAGCAAATGAGACACCAAAGTGTCGCTGAGATCGTACAATTTGTAATAGATCACAACTCAACACGATTCATACAGGCATCTTTACATGCACTGGTAATCCCAAACCAGATTAAGACTTCCACAGCAATTCAGCAAAAACTTCAACTCAGGATCCAACATTTTCTTATAACATACAATTCAACACGATGCAATCCAACACCAACATTAGAAGTTACAAGTCCATTGTACAAGGTTGAAATTATAACAGAAAATATGATGAACCAAGAACAGATGCATGATTTTTACCCAGGTTCCCCCCTCTAAGGCACTCCAGATTCATCACTTGGGAATGATCCACGTGAAGATTTACCTGTAAGCACGTACAGAATATGTTTAAATGTCTCCAGCTGAATAAAGTTGGCAAGAATGAAATGAGAAAAGTACCTTTGGCCCATATTGTTTAATGAACCACTCGGACGTTTGAGGATTTGATGCTTCAAACATTGTTTTCTCAAGACCTAGACGACTAATGACTTTTGCTATAACATCGGCCCTTACAGAATCGGCCTGTCTGCAGATATCATCAGCATCAATCATTATCATGTCTGCCCCAGCTTCAAGGCATCTCTCCGCCTTTCTAATCAAAAGACCGACATCCTCAACAAGATCTAAGGGAAACGTAAATACTGTTAGCTATACGAGAGATTTTCATAGTTATTTACAAAATTTGTGGCATAGATCGGCCTAGATTGGATTTAAAAGAGGACGCTGAGATCGAGAGCGAGAGTAAGGTTGTACATTTTGGAAAACAGTATTAGACAAGGACTTGCACATAAAGGTGAAATTTGAGGAATAGTTTCCCTTAACTCAGGACACTATAACCGAAAAACAATAATATCAAAACATACAGATCCCTTTGTCCCTAGTCGGTCAAAAACTGAGATGGGACCCGTCCTCTATTTTATTCTACCCAACTGAAAGGTCCAGCTTCTACGCTGATATATATTTGGGTAGAAGAGATGCTTTCCACAGAAAATGAGCCAAAGGGCAAGCACTAGGAAGGTTAAAACAATGATGCCCATGTTTGACAACCATTATTTTCAAATTCTTTTTCTATACTCTCATTTTCAACCAGATATTCACGCAATAAAATATTCTACATGTAAATTCAAAATCTTTCATTGCTTTTTAACCGCACGTTCTCCTAAAAATCACTATTTAAAACATTGTTTTTTAGAAATAATGGCACCAAACAAGGGCTATGTAACATGAAAGATCAGTTAAGCGAACAGTTTCGCAATCCAAATTTAAGATTAGTCAAGAATAATTACCTTATTCAATTAAAAGTACCTATAAAGTAACTGATCAAGTATACATGCATTTAAACATTATAGCTCCAGATTATGCTTTCTTACCTGAGGTTCGAGTCGCTGGTACCACATAAGCCCCGAAAGCTCTATCCCTGTTTGGGGGTATATCAGACTTGTTAACCTTTACTGTAAATAGAGGCTTAGCCCTAAGACCTCCACTCTTAATCAACCTCACATATCTCAAGAGTGTTTCTTCTGGTACTCCTAGTGTTCCAACGTCTATCTCAATTGTATCAAAACCCATTTGCTTGCATTCCTACACGAATTTTAAGGTTGATAGTAACTAACTGGAAATTAATGACTATAACAAAGTGATTCTTAGGCTTGCTATACCTCAATGTACTCTTTAAAAGCAGATGGGCCTTTGCGCAATAGATGCTCAGCCCAGTCGCCTGTACTGACATATACATTGTGTTTGTGTGCCATGTCAGTAACTTCTTTGATGTAGCTTTTTGACATCAAACTATGAGAGCCACCCGTGAACTTCAAGCCATCAACAAACTGTCCCATAGATTCAAAAACATCCTGCAAACCAAAGTTAATGCGGTTAAATGAATTTAAACTCGCATTACTTCCAGCAAACTATTGAAGCATGTGACATGGATATTAATAAAATATTCACAAGTTCACAATCCATAGCTTCAATCCTGAAACAAATTATACAGTGGCATTCTCATTACAAAGTTAGTCAAATTTCATGTTGAAACTTTATGAAACTTTATAAAACTAGAAAGTCTAATTACTTTATTGTCAAGTTCCTCCATGTCGAATCACAAAACAAAAAAATAATAATAATAATAACAATAGTAGGAAACATACCTTAATTCTTTGGAAATAATTTTTTATTGCTGGATCTTGATTTCGGATCTTGAATCTGGATTATTGACTATTTTGATTCTTAAGTTATTGATCTTGATTTTGCTTCTTGCTCCATAATTTTGATTGTCTTGTTATTCAATTTAATTGTTTCGATCTTTTTTCTTGATTCTTGATTGTAATCTAGATTCTTAATTGTAGGTTTCTTGATCTTTCTCTTCAATATGATTTCTCTATTAATTTTTGTGTTAATGTGATGACATAAAGAATGAGAAGTTTCATATGAATTGAGATCATAACCCTATTTATAATTTCCATATGTATTTAGCTCATCATCAAATACATCTTTTTACATATAATTCGATCCACACTTTATTTAGATGCCATAAGCCCAACAATTTAATTATTTATTAGATCACTTTAATTGGACTCAACTTTAATATAGCCTTATACACAATTAATTACATATATGTTAGGATTTGAGATTTCATCTTAAAATGTCAACTTTATTAAAAGGAATAATTCAAACTCTTATAAATTGATCTATGTTTTCATCTTTATTTGATGTGAGATTTATCCCTTAACATGCCCTCACAATATAGTGACTCATTTTGAGCAGACAAATCTTGAAATTCGTGTGCTCAATTTTTTTTAGTCTTAATCGGATCGCATAGCTCGTTGGAGCTTAACGTGCTCTGATATCATGTTAAAATTTGGAGTTCCATCTTAAAAGATCAACCTTATTAAGAGTAGTTCAAATTCTTATAAATTGGTCTATATTTTCATCTTTATTCGATGTGAAATTTCATCCATCAACAATATATAGCCCAACAAATTAATAAAACCAACAATCTTTCACTTGGACAACATATGTTACCTGATAAATGTAAATACCTTATGACGTCAAAACTTTTGCTATCATAACCAAAAGCATCTCTAAACATTCTCGTCCACTGAATATATCAATATAGGATCCAAGCAATTTTCGTTACAAGTATCATAACTAAACCCATCAATGATCATGTATATCGGTACAATCAAATGACATAGATTAAGTGTAGACGTGTAGGATGAAAATTACATGTAATGTGATCTAAACATACTTATTTCCAACTGATCCTACATTATTCTTTAATAAGATCTACCATAAATTTTAATCAAAGTGAAGCTGAACTTAATATTTTATTTGTGAAATAAACCGAATATTTATGGATAAAAAAATGTGTCTAAAACAGACACCCGAATACAAATTCCCACTAAACTGGCATATCATCAAAAGATACAACACCCATGTAACACCCATGTAAGTATTATTCTCATGAAAGATCTTGAGTGGTAGCCATTTAGTAAATGGATCCATGATTATAGAGTTTGTCCTAATATTCTTTATAGAAATATAACCTCTTGAGTTCTTTCCTTGACAATTACGAATATAATGTATATAAACTTTGACATCATTGGCTCCTTTTGGAATACAAAACTGCTATCGTCACAGAATAACTAAAGTGGTATTTCAAATCCATCCAAAATATGCAGCTTAGTGACAATATTTTGCAATCAGATTCAAAATAACCAATGATCTCCAATTGATTTGATTTTCGTGAATGTGATCAAGTCAATTCTTAATTATAGATATCGAATAACCTAATGACTGCTTTCAAAATTTTCATCCCAGAGAAAATTAAATATCTGCCTAATATTCCAGCAATGAATAATATATCCAAATGTACGTAAACCTAAGTATACATTAAATTCTCAACTGCTGAAGCACGGAGAATTTTCTGTATTTTTCTTTATTTAAATTTATCATTGGAGTATTAATTGAAACTAAACTTATCTCCCTTGGCAATAGAGATATTACCTGATTTACATATATGCATCTCAAATTTCTTAAGAGCCTTATTGATATAACTCTTGTGATAATAAAAAAATACACCGAGAACGATCCCTACGCATCTATATCCTTAGTACAAAAGAGGCGTCACGAAGATTTTTCATTTCCAAATTCGATGACAGAAATCTTTTGATTTCATTCAATAAACTTATATCATTGTCGGCAAGTAGTATGTCAACAATACTAAAAAATATGTTTACTCATACTGAACTTCTGATATTCACAATCATGAGCTGAATTCATATCAAACCCAAATGATATAATTATTTGATAAAATTTGTGATACCATTACTGGAAATCAACTTAAACACAAGGATGAATTTCTTTAATTTATAAACTATCTAACGTAGCTTAACATCAAAATGTCTCACAAATGCCATAATAGTCATAAAAGTCTTTCATAGTAACCGGAGAGAAAGTCTCTTTAATGTCAATGCCTTCCTTTCGAATAAAGTCATTTACAACAAGACAAACCTCATATCTTTCCACATCATCCTTCGAATCCCTTTTGATTTTAAATGTCCAGTTACAACCAATAGTTTCGTACCTTCAGGTAATGGGATAAGTTTTCAAACGTCATTGTTACTTATGAACTCTCTTTATGCATAGCATCAATTCACTCTTTAAAATCATTTCTTTGCATGGCTTGATGAAATTTGATTGATCAGTTCTTCCATCAATCCAGTCATCCTTATTTTCTTGGAAAAAGGCTCTAAAGTTATCTGGAATTATCTTTCTCCTTTTATAATGAATTTCCTTAATGGCATTTTGTTCTTAAGGTTGTTGAGTTTGTTTTTCTAAAACAATCTCTGGATTATGTATAGGGGATTGTGTAATAGTCTTAATCCGAAATTACTTCTTGAATAAAATCTAGAGCAAAAATTTGTCCATGATCCTGATCATTGTCAATTGCAAAAGAAGAAATATATAATATTTTTCCTCCAAGACAAAATCCTTAACCTTATAACCTTATCTCCCCCGCAAACTCTACCTTCTCAAAGAATCGGACATTTCCCATTTCAAAAATTGACCTAATAGTGGGATCTTTTTAAAAAAAGTGTAACCCCTTAACAATTGCTTTACTTGAAACTTTTTAATATTGTCTTAATCCGAAATTGCTTCTTGAACAAGATCTGGAGCAAGAATTTGTCCGTGATCCCGATAATTGTCAATTGTAACAGAATAAATATATACATATTCTTCATCCAAGACAAAATCCTTAATCTTATAACCTTATCTCCCCCCGCAAGCTCTACATCCTCAATGAATCAAATATTTCTCGTTTCGAAAATTAACCTAATAGTAGGATCAATTTAAAAAATTTGTAACCCCTTAACAATTGCTTTACTTGAAACTTTATTAAGAATTTAAAATGCAGTCTTTAATGCTTCAAACTAGAGAAATTCTAATGTACTATGGGACGATTCCACATTCCTTTGGAAATTTAGCAAAACAACCCTAGACGTTATTCTCTTAATCCATCATATCTATCATAGTATTCACCACTATGGTAAGATCTGACTTGTTTAATTCTTTTACAAAGTTTTTTTCAACATCAGCCTTACATACCTTGAACATGTCCAGTGTTTGAGATTTCTTGAGATATAGGTAGCCATAATGAGAAAATTTCGTTTATTAACATAATAAATTAATGCTGACTATTCCAAGAAGTCGAATTGAATGGCTCACATATATCCATATGAATTAGTTATAAGACATCCAAAGTCCTATTGGTACCTAATCTCCTTATATTTATTTGTTTTTCCTTAATGTAATTAACATAAACACTCACGTCTGAAAAATTAAGGGAATAAAGAATTCTTCCTGACACAAAATTTTCCATTCTTTTTTTAGAGATGTTACCTAATAGCTTGTACCATAACGAAACAATTCTCATTAATTAATTTATGTTTAATACCATGTGAATTCACATGCAAAATTTCTTTATAAAAGATAATCGTAATAAGGAAATACAGATTATCGTAACCGGATAAAAAACGGGTACCTATAATATTTGAACTAAGAAAAAGATCAAACTGACTATTTCCAATTGAACAAGTATAACTGAATATGTTCAATGTAGAAATAGAAATCAAATTTCGTCTAAAAGACAGTACCGCAAATATCTCTTCCATATTCAAATGATAACTGGTCTTTAATAATAACCTAAAAGTCTCTAAAGCCTCAAGCTTAACTGATTTGTCATTACCCCACATAAATGAATCTTTCAGCATCAATTGATTTTTGATTATTCAGGCAATCTCGCATAGACACATTTATGTGAGTGGTGGCACCAAAATTTTATCCACTAAGTGTGTCTAGGTATTGAAACTAAATTAACCTCAAACCAAAGTGAAAAGTGTACTTTTATTTACACGTCAAGCATGATATTTAGTACAGTATCCTCTCTTTATGTATTTCAGATTTTTATAAAAGTAGCAGCTTGATTTATCATTTTCAAACTTTTGCTGTTTATTTTGTACCGAACCGGATGCAACTTTAAATTCTTTATAACTTGTCCTTAGAAGTACTAGCCAAATGAGTAATATCAGTTTTATCTTATTTTATCTTTTCTTTTTCTTACACAATATGGAACGAAATCATTAAGAGTCTACTTTCCCTTTTAACAGTTGTAACTGACCTTAAATTAGCCGAATTGTGCAAGAATAGAAATCAAAATTAAATGCACGAGCAAATCATCAGACAACTCAAATTTTAATGCTTTTAATTTTGAAGCAAGATGACACATCTCCATGATGTACTTCCTTGTGTTTTCTTCACCCTTATACTTTAGTGAAACTAAATTCGCCAAAAGACATGCTAGTTTCGGCCTTATCACCTTTTGCATTTAAGAAATTTCGTAGCAGTAGTTACCTCATCAGAAACAGTGCCCCTAAATGTTGCTGGAATACTACGCTTCATGATTATAAGACTTATGCAGCTTGAATGATTCCACTTATCCAAGTCTTTTTTTTATTAGCGGTATTTTTATCCGTAAGACTAATGGATTGTTCAGTCCTTAATGCAAGGTCTAGATCGATGCAGCCAAGAACGATACAAACGTTCTCTATCTAGCCCTTAAACTTTGGTTTAAGCACATGAATTGAATTAATTATAGCAAATATTGTAGAAGTACATAGATTAATCGACTGAGCACAACATTGATATTTAATCTTTGACCAGAAATACTAACTTTTAAATGGCACTCTTGGTGTAGTAATCAATTATTGACAATAAATCCGATCAAACATCAAGTCTATTTTTGGATCGACTCAATGTTTATATAATGAAAAACTTTACAATTGTCACATATTTATACCACGTGTATAAATAATTTGGCCAAATATTAACCTTCTTTTGGACCGGTCAATACCCGCATGAATTACGTACATACAACCTTCCTAATATTTCAAATAAATTAATTTAGGCAAGAGATGTTGCTTTGGTAATATGTTGATTCAATTAATCTATTTTAGAAAATTAGTAATTCGAAATAAATTTTAGTTCCAAGATTTGAAATTTTATTGCCCCCTTAATATTTTAATTTTTTTTAATCTTCTTTAACGCAGGGGACTGGACAGGCGGCGCCCCAACGCTGCCTTTACTGTCCGCAACATCATGCAACCACAATTCTGAATTTTCTTTCCATAAAATACCAATAACATATGCCAACAAAAATCCACCATAAATATGAATGGAAATGATTGTCTAGTGCGACATTATAAATAAATAATGATGTGACAAGCATCCTACTCAAGAATGAATTTTTTTTTTTTGCTTTTTAATCCACATGCTTAATCATTCACACACACAAAGTTGCTCTCACAAGTCCTTTGTTTTTTTTAGTGCAGAACTTAATTCAAAATAACAATAATCTTAAAATTTTTAAATTTAGGACTAAAATTCTCATTCCAAAATTAAAGAATTCAAAGAATGAATTTTAACCTTAGAATTCTTTCTTTATTCTCAATTGTTTAACATGGAGTCGACTCTAATACTACTTGTTGAAACTTTAAACTTTATAAAACTAGAAAACCTAGTTATTTTATTGTCAAGATCCTTCATGTCAAATCACCAAGAAAATTAATAGTGTGAAACATACCTTAATTTTTTGTGAATTTTTTTTTATTACTGGATCTTGATTCCGGATCTTGAATTTGGATTATTGACTATTTTGATTCTTAAGTTATTGATCTTTATTTTACTTCTTGTTCCATAATCTTGATTGTCTTGTTCTTCAATTTAATTGCTCCGATCATTTTTCTTAATTCTTAATTGTAATCTATATTTTTTATTGTAGATTTCTTAATCTTCCTCTTAAATATGTTTTTTCTATTAATTCTTATAGATACAAAGAATAAGAAGTTTCATATGAATTGGGGATCATAACCCTATTTATAGTTTCCATATGTATTTAGCTCATTGTCAAATACAACCCTAATGGATCCGATCTCTACACATATAATTCGACTCACACTTTATTTATATGTCCTAAACCCAACAATTTACTTCTTTATTATATCACTTTAATTGGGCTCAAATTTAAGATAGCTTTATACACAATTAATTACATATGTAAGCCCACAATTAATTACATATGTAAGCCCACATGACAAATTAATAAATCTAACATTTCCTACTTGATTGAAGAATAAGAACATAAATACAAGGTGCATATCAACCAGAGAACAGAAGGCTCTTCTTCACCAGAGAAGAGCTTCTAACTTAACCATACTATAGATTCATCCAAAACGCATGAAACCAATTAATAACTTGAGATGAAATTCGAAGGTGACCAATTTTAAAAGTCACCCACATCAATTTCTTATTAGAAACATACGCATTTTATAAGAATGAGAATTCAAGTGCAACTACTTTAATCCACTTCTGTTATCGTTCTCCCACAATTTAAGGTGTGTTTGCATATGCACCAAGACTAGGTTGGTTCTATAGCCCTGTGCCTTCTCATTAACAACTGGAATCAAGCCAAGTTGCCAGCCGTAACTATGGGAATCAAGTGTTATGTGAGAATATCCATCTAAGTAGACAACTACAACAGCACGCCACAAGGGATAATACTATAAGAATTGATTAATAGCTTCATCAACCACAATTGAATACTCCAGTTAAAAAATAACAATAATTCAGCATTCCGTGTTTATAAGAACAATAATTCAAATGGCCACCATTAGCATTTGTTACATGAACTTTAGACATTACAAATATGTTTTACCATTACCTCTAATGGGATTTTTAAATCACATTCTTTTAGTTTCAGAACCACAGCGAACTGTGCTTTTTATTTAGCCTCAGCAGTACAGGGATAGTCTCCTAAAGTAATTCGTACTACAATATATTCTATTTCACATAATGGAAGCTTCTTATGTAATGAATGTTAGAAGATGTAGCTAACTTTCTATCTTTACCAACCTTTTTTTCCCCAGTCACATAACCAATCTCTTCTCCAAAAAAAGAAAGTAACAAAGATCATCAATATATTTCTTTATGAAAGATGGAAGCTATTTGATAGACTAAAATGGTCATTGTTCAATGACGAGCTTTTACTTGATAATATTATCAAACAAAGTAATCATCACATCGATGCAAAAATATAAAAGGAACAGGGCAATACTAACTGTGTTTATCCCAAATTCAATGTGTGCATAATACATCCCTCAATCAAACATATATTCAAACTTGTGCTCATGGTTTCTAGAATTTCATAACAGAATTTACATCTTTCAGTCTCTCATCAGTATGGCTCAAATGAGCACACAGGTGGGCAAAGAACATTTAATTCCTGCTTTATACTGAAAGCCTAACACCATTCCTTTATGTTCATTATTTTAAAAAGTAACAGAAAGAAAAGAAAATGCCGGCGATGAGAAAATGGGTACCTGGAGTAGGTTTTGGGAGAAAAGAGAATAATGTGGTCCTCTTACTTCGGTGACACCATACCTTCTCGGCTTCTCTGGCCGATCCTCGTCTTCGAAGAAGCTCTTCCATCTGTAGGCTGCCATCTCTCTTATATGTTTTTCTCTCAGAATTAAAAGTAACAAAGTTTACAGAGGAATCGAAAGAAAGGACCGGTTCTCGATTATAAAATAGTGAAGCAGTAAGGTGAGAACCGAGAGAAGGATCAAGAAGCAGGAAGAAGTCCTCGGCGGTTTCTAGAAACTTTTTTCCTCATAAAGATGGGGCCCGTTTTGAGCTCCTACATGTCAATTTTGAATGAATTTTATATTTTTCATTAGAATGCATGTGTTTTACGCTAATAGAAATTTTATTTTGCTTCATAAATAAGTAATCGGATCGTTGGGATTAATTATGTCTTACAGAAATTACAATGTGTAGTCTCCAAATTTTAAAAAAATAAAAAAAGTATTAAATAAAACAGGTTTACCGTTTCACATTAAATTTTTTTTTTATAGTTTTGGTCCCATTTATTTTTTCAAATTTTTATTATTTGGAATTATTTATAATATAACAATTTTTTTTTTCAAAAATTTCGATAACAAAAAGAGAGACTAGCAAATAATAAGAAGCGTATCGAGAAAAGAAAGAAAATCTATTCACAATTCTGTTACATATTTTTGCATTAATAGTGGGCCACACACTAATGTGTAAGGTTTTAATTTTTAAAAATAAGATATTTTATATATACATACATATATATTTATAT
>CAIGRB010007823.1:0-23757 GCA_903798255.1 Fraxinus quadrangulata | reverse complement strand
AATAATCAATTAATTCCAACAATGGTTTCACTAAGAACTCCAAGAACGGCTACCCTCTTTCCTTTCTCACAATTGCACCACACAACTCACGGTCTGGAAGAGGGATGGATATATACAAAGGTTGATTATGTCACATATTATTGGGCCAAAGAACCAATTGATTGAGCCAACTAAATAACAAGGCAAATTGGCCTAACAATAATCCAAAACCATAAACTAATCACAACTACCAATCCATCTCCAACTTGGACCTTCCAAAAGTGTCGATAGTATTCGAGTCGAGCCAAGTTTATAGTGTCGATAAATTTTCGATAACTATTTTTCATCATCGTCCGAATTTATTGGATTTCAAAAAATCCAACAACCTTGATTAACACGTGCTACAGTCTCTAAGAAAAAATCATCAACATGTATTCCATTAAGCCCAATTTGACAATCATTAAAATATTTTTTTTCTCAAATTTATTTTCAACCACATTCTCACAATAAAATATTCTGCACCTAAACACAAATTTTTTCTTTTTATTTTTTAACCATAAAATTTTCAAAAAATTACTATTCCAAAACTCATTTTCTCTAAGGAAAACTCATTTTAATGCTGTCAAATAGGGGATAAGCTAAAAGTCTCGAGACAAAATAAGCAATTTTCATCTACTTTTCAAGTTCAACAAGTTAAGTGCATAGTACTATACAACATTAAACGAGAACTTAAAATCTCGTTAATTTTTTATGTGTGCAATATTCATATATGCTTACTTATCAAACAAGACTTTTAAGGTCAAATGATATCAATTTAATTTTAATGGCATCGAGGATTCATTGGAATGCATGTTTTGGGAGTCATTCATTTTGAGATGGTCAATTAAATGTTCAATGGTCCTTTAGAACACAAATTCTGACTTCATGATGCTATATAGATTTGAATCGTTTGATGATGGTTCCATACTGACTTTGACATTGAAAATTACATTGCGTCCAATCTACTATGAATTTGTGGACAAAATAGTGTTGGGGTGACACATTTGATCGTGCCTTGACTTTTTTGCACAAGCACGTCACTTTTATGCATTTCGAACATGTCATTGTTCATTTGTAATATTTAAAAGGGGTATCCGTCGTATATCAATTCACGATCAAGAATTAATGGTCCATTTCTAAATAAAGAAAACAGTACATTTTTGTGGAGGGTTGGGCTGTCAACCTTTAATTCTAAAGCAAGTTGCTAGTTCCGATTGAAAAAGAAATAATAGACCTCGACACTAGAATTTTAAAATTTTCTACAAAGTTCCAGGGCGAACCAACTGGTTTCAGCAATTGAGGAGGTTAAAATACAATATTGTAATAAAATTATTTGGGTAAAAGAGTTCAAACTGAACATGTAAATGTGTTGGTGCAGGGCTTGCACGAGCCACAACTTGGTGACTCTATCTTGTCCAAATGAGCATAGTACTAGTAGTTAAATAATTTTTTTGTTAAATATTATCTTTTAGAAAAGAAAAGAAAATTAAATAAATATTTCTTAAAAGCAATTTTTTTTAAAAAAAAAATCATTTTCAATCACATATTTTACGAGATTCACAACTTTTATCAATTTTTCAATCACATATTTTTATCAAAATCTACTAAAAATCTAATTTTTATCCAAACCAAACCGGAACAATAATAATTACAATGTTCTAAAAAGTGTGCCTTTTTGTTTTAAATATAGTAATTTATAATTTTAGATATTTGGTAAGTATTATTTTAATTATTAAATGATTTTTGGATTGATTAAAAGTATTAAAATAAGAAACTTTTTTTACACTTAGTTCGAATTTCGACCACCACGCCTTATGTTCTCCCTCATAATCAATACACACATAATTTTCCCTCTATTTCTATCTATAGATCTTTCCCTATTGCTTTGAACATTCAAATTTTATTAACTGATTTTAAGTACCCTAATCGTAGGAGTAATGCAATGAAGTTTTTTTAATATTCTTCACGAGCATGTTTGTTTTTATGGATGTTCAAGTCAATTACCCTGAAATCTGTAACCCTTTTTATCTTTTCCTTTAATAGATTACAAATCACATGACATCCTTTGCGTTACAATGTTGTAATTTTGTTTCTACCAATAATCATGTAACACATGTACAGGTATCCTTGTACTTGTAATCCTGCACAGAGAGGTTGCACCTTGCAAGAAGTAATGGAATAGATATACAAGTGAAAAATATAAAACTATTTTCGACTGTCTTGTGTCTTTTCTGTATCAAGAGGCAAATGTTTCAAAAATAACTTATACATTGGCCACGGATTACTCACTGAACTATGAAATGTTTCAAAATGCTCATTGAACTTATCTCGTTTGCACTCCATCCACCACTCCCAAAAATTTGTTAACTTTTTTGTTGACGTGGATGACAATTTTCTTGCGTGGCGACTAACAGCGTGCCACATCTTACAGATTATCAAAGTCATATTTAGGTGATGAAAGATTTAAAGAATTGGCATCAGATCTTCAATCAAAGATTTTCGTTTTTTTATTTTTTATTTTAATGTTAAAAATGTGTTTGAACAATTGAAGATCGTGTCCCATTTTTTAAAGAAACGGTTTCAAATTTTTAAAGAATTTCTTTTAAAGTTTCATAATATTTTAATTTAAAATGTGACTTGGACATCAAGCAAGAAAAGCATCCTCCATGTCAACAAAAAAATTAATAATTTTTCGGTAGTGATGGATGGAGTGCAGATATGATAAGTTCAATGAGCATTTTGAAACATTTCATAGTTCGGTGAGTAGTCCGTAACCAATATATAAGTTGAATGACTTTTAAAACATTTCACTCCCTTTATCAATATTGTCTTACTCCTCTTAACTCACAATTCATCATCAACACGAGTCTTTAAACCGAGTTAACTAAAGTTGATGGTTCTCTTTATTCTCCTAGATTGAAGGCGATCCAGTGTTATCACAAGAACTAATCTTTCTTGTCATAAATCTCTAGACTAAAGTTCCTGAACTGATGTTTTTTAAGGAAGATGCCTTGCTATTTGATTGGCCTAAAGTGCATTATGCTACATAGCAGTAATTTTCTTTTGTTCAGTCATTTTCATGAGTTACATGTTAGCTGTTTGAGTAAAGCACGGAACAACGTCGTCATTTCTCATAAACATGGGAGAGATAAGGGGCAACCATTTATGTTTTTCACGGGTAAAAAAATGTATTAGCCCTGTGCAAAAAATGAAATTGTCAACTTATATGAAACGTATAAAATTTTACAGACCAGGTAGGCATCAATACTAATGTCAACAGAGAGTAAATGTGCATATCCCCTTCACGTACTTTACTCGATCACAAAAGAACATCTTAGATACAATGCAAGGTCTACTGACACGAACAATTAATTGCTCGAGCAACATCAGACATGAAATTCTAAATGGACTTATAGAAGCATAAGCTTTGATTATAGCCGACACATTGAGTGAGAGCTAGGCTTTTCAAGAACGATTGACTCGAACCAGTTACTTCCATTTAAAAATAAGATCAAACGAAGACTATTGGAATTATTAATCTTCTTCTTAGTCTCTTATTGTTGTCTATAAAGTCTATTGGTTACATGGAAAAGTTTGATAGTGGCAAAAGTTTTGATGTCAAGCATCCATTTATACGGAATCGAGTAGGTGGGCAAGACTGTAAAAGTTGCTGGCAAATAAATTCTAGACTGACTATGTTGAAGGTGTTATTTTAGCCTATGTTAGGATTTTATTTTTATGTTTTTTTTCAAAAACCCATTTTCAATCACATTCTCCCACAAAATAATTTTACACTAAACCGAAAACTTTACCTTATTTTTGACTACACATTCTCCAAAAAAATCATTATTTCAACACACATTTTCTTACAAAATGGGCTCAAACATGGACTCACCCCTTGTTTGTTTGCCATTTTGTCCATATTATAATGAGTTTTTTTAACCGTTGATAACATGCAATTCATTGAAAATGTGAGATGACAGTAAAAAAATAAAATAAAAAGAGTCAAGTGAAGCCACCAACGGTCCAATTTCTTCTAAAAATGACAAACAAGCAGGGGCTTAGTGTGTAAAATGTGCCTTTGCATTTGATCTTGTGCCATCATCACATATACAAATACTTGCCCCTATTTGTTATAGCTAATATCATATTTTTAATATATTTTAATAAAAAGTTCATAAAATGTATAATTAAAAAATTGTGAATACCATAAATCAAATTTGAGGAAAAAATAAGTATAAACCAAAGCAAAGGTTTATTGCTCATTTGACATGATTTATACTTTTGCTTTCATTTTCTTTGAAAAAGTTTTTGAAAGAAATTATCTTAATTTTTATTTGAAAGCTTAATTTTAAAAGAATTTCCTATTTTATAAGTGCTTTTGACGTTTTTTTGAAGCTCTTCAAACTAGAAGAAACACCTTTGTAATAATAACAAACAAATAGAAACTCAAAGAAAACGATGCTCAAAAATTGAGATTACATATAACACAACTGTGAAACCACTTGTAATATCTAAAGTTGCGGAGAAAAAAATGCAAATCGATAGTTGAAATCCATCGCAAATACTTACTGGGAAATGATAAAACTAGCAGAGGCACGTTATAAGCTACATGGCATCTAAAACATACTGAAGGCAATACCCCTCATAATACAGAAACTCGTAAAAAAGGAAATCAAAACACTATAACAAAATGCAGACTATGCCTATTCAATAATTTTCATTACGAAAACGCTTATTCAACTGTAGAAAAAGTCTCATTTAAGGTCTAGTGAACCGGAGGATTTCAGACGTCAGGTGCCTATAATGACTTGGAACTCGCAAGCTGGGATCTGAGAAGCTTGCAAGCAGCAACCATGTTTTCAAGGGCTGGTATCACTTCAGTGTACTTGCGAGTCTTGAGACCACAGTCGGNCCATGTTTTCAAGGGCTGGTATCACTTCAGTGTACTTGCGAGTCTTGAGACCACAGTCGGAGTTGACCCACAAGATGTTGGTTTCAAGAACTGCAAGCATCTTGTTAATTCTGTCGGCAATCTCTTCTGTTGATGGTATCCTGGGGGAGTGGATGTCGTAAACACCAGGCCCAATTCCAGCACTGTACTTCACTCCCTCGCGGAAAACAGAGAGGAGCTTCTCGTCGGAGCGAGAGTTCTCAATGGTGATGACATCAGCATCCATGTCGATGATAGATTGGATAATATCATTAAAGTTGGAGTAGCACATATGTGTGTGAATCTGTCAGTTATAAAAGATGAGTTCAGTGTACCAAACATGAAGAGACTAAAGTTAGGCATAATCGTATTGACAGAACATAAGAAAAGCACCTGGGTGGTATCCTGGACGCCTACGTTGGTGATTCTGAAAGAGTGGACAGCCCAATCCAGGTAGAAAGCATGCTCAGCTTTCCTAAGTGGTAACCCCTCTCTCAATGCAGCCTCATCGATTTGGATTACAGTAATGCCGGCCTTCTCAAGATCCTCTACTTCATCCTTAATGGCCAAAGCAATCTGGTAGCAAGTTTCGAATCTGGAAACCAAGAAAATATCAAGTCAATTATAATCTGAATGACACGAAAGAAGATAAAGCATTATTCCATCTATTCTATTACAAATAACAGCTTAGAGGGATAAAGGAAGCAGGCATGTACCTTGGTTGGTCATTTCGGACGAAAGACCAGTTGAGAATGGTAACAGGGCCAGTAAGCATTCCCTTCATTGGGCGCTTGGTCATGCTCTGGGCAGCTGTGGACCAGAAGACAGTCATTGGCTCGGGGCGACTTACATCACCATAGATGATTGGTGGCTTCACGCAGCGAGATCCATAAGATTGAACCCACCCATTAGCAGTGAATGCAAAACCAGATAATTGCTCTCCAAAGTACTCAACCATGTCATTTCTCTGGAATTTACACATCCCGAAAAGTAGAAGTTATATTTTTGGAAGAACTATTGGTGCATAAAGGATGCATTCAAATAACTACCCATCTAGTCTAAAAAATGGGAAATTTTCTTTATTTGTTTCACAGACTAGAGCTTTTAATAGCTTACCTCTGGCTCTCCATGAACCAGAACATCAATGTCAAGCTCTTCCTGAAGCTTCACAACTTTGTTGATCTCCTCTTTGATGGACTTCACATACTCCTCCTCGGAGATTCTACAGGGAAGAATCATATCTTTAGATCAAGGACTTAAAAGAATGTAGGAATACAAATGAACAACAAGGCAAAGCCACTCACTTCTTGGCCTTGTATTCACGGCGAACTCTTCTAAGTTCGATGGTCTGAGGAAAGGAACCAATTGTAGTGGTTGGGAGGATTGGAAGGTTAAGCTTCTTCTGTTGAGCGTCCAGTCTAGCACTGACATTAGTGGTACGACGGTGGTCAGAACCTTTCAAAGCAGCAGCCTGATCAACCATAGGTAGCAAACATTCGTGATTATAAAACAATTTCAGCAGCAACAATACCCTCAAAAGTTCAGATGAAATGGTATGCAGATTAATCACTTAACAGCCTTTTGGACAGCTTCATTAGTCACCCTTGGAGAGGATTTCCTAGAGGCCTGGGCTGCAGCATTGGCAGAGAAGAATGCCTGAAAAGGGGACAGCAGGCAAATGTGCAGGGTCAATAATAACGTGAGACAAAGAAAAAGCATAATTTAGGGACAAAAGTTTGCAACCAGTTTCAAGATACTACTGTCAAACACCATCTGGATTTATATTTCTAAGGACAATAAGTAAGATGTATACCTCGTCTTTCTGACCCGTCAATGCCTTTGCCAAAGCATTTACTTCAACAACTTTTTGGGCAGCAAATGCAAGCCATGATTTAATTTCTGTGTCAAGCTTAGGTTCATTAACCAGATCGACAGCGGTGTGGAGAAGTGAGCAGGAGGTGGAGACAACAAGCTTGTCTGCATCATCAAAATCATTAGAAAAATGTGTCCATAAAAGTAAAACTTCAAAAAATAACAGCAAAATATTTGGACAACTTACCCTTCCCCACAATGCCTTCTACGGACTCTAGGGTGATGAGAGATGCATCTAGATCATTAGCCCAAATGTTTCGTCCATCAACCACTCCGGCAAACAGGTACTTTCCAGAAGGGAATCCACTCTTTATCAAATCCAAAGTCTTGGTGCCGCGTACCAAGTCAAAACCAAAAGCAGTAACTCCCTTCAGAGAGGTAAGTGTTTTATATGCGTCCCCAGGGATATCAGCAAAGTAGGTCTCAACGAGAACATCAAATCCAGACAGACTTGACTCGAGTTCAGCATAGGCCTTAGTGAAGGCTTCCAATTGGTGAGATTCGAGATCCATCACTAGAGTGGGCTCATCAAACTGAATCCACGAAGCACCAGCTGCCTTCAACTCAGCAATTACTTCCCTGAAAGAGTATTGCATATTTGGATGAAGATTCAGTTAAGCAAAATGAATATGGAGATGACACCATAAGAAATAACTGGAAAACTAACTGCTCTTACTTGTAGATAGGAAGAATTTTGTCAAGAAGAGATAGAAGAGGGAAAGTTTTCTCAACACCCTTGGCAGGCTTTGAGAGCAACAAGTATGTAACAGGGCCAACAAGCACTGGAATGGAATCTACGCCAATCTGCATGAGGGAAATGTGATTAGTTACCAGTATATAAAAGGATCTTTTTGTTGATCCTTAAGTCCTGAATAATGTATGAACTATAAAGTGTTCATAAGAACTGTTGGCAATAAGCTAAAGTATTCCAATAGTTAGTGCAAGTTCTTGGTTGCCACTCCTGTAATTGGAAAGTGTTGATTCGCTCACATTTAGAAATCAAATTGTAAAACAGTTGTTTTAGCTCATTAAATAAGTAGGCATTAGATTGAAGAACAATCACTCATCAAGTAGCATTAAATACAAAATGAGAAATACAGATCACATACTGCCTTAGCCTCCTTGTACTCATTCACTGCTTTGTGGGAAGAATAAGAGAACTTCACATCTGGTCCCAATTCAGGAACAATGAAGTGGCTGCATTGATAAATAGACAGCAATTATCGGCTAAATAAACGAAAGGAAGTTTACATTAACTTAAAAAAAATTAAGCCATTAGATCAATCACTTACTAGTTGGTGTCGAACCACTTGGTCATTTCCATAGCAGGCACGGAGGCATTTCCTCGGGCCATGGAGAAGTAAGTGTCAAAACCAATCTCATCACCACTCCAGTTGTACCTAGGGGGAACAGCACCGAGCATTGCAGTTGTATCAAGCACCTGATCATAGTACGCGAATGTGTTGCTGGGAACATACTTAATACAAGCATCAGCCATCTGCTTCCAGATGGATACCCTAAGGTCGGCTGCAACCTTTTCCAAAGCCTCAGCACTGCTCTTGCCATCCCAGAAAGATTCGAGAGCGAATTTCAACTCTCTTTTTGGGCCCATACGGGGATATCCAACAATATGAGATGCCATTTTTCTGGTTCAAGAGTTTCAATCAATCACCATGAGAACACCAGATTTCATTGTTAAAAAAATCATGCACCCATGTGAATTTCCTTCATAGAGTTACATATATGATAAGATGAAGATACTAAATCAATGATGGATTGAGAATTCAAATTATAATGGTTGTTCAAATTTTAAATCAATGATGGATTGAGAATTCAAATTATAATGATAGTTCAAATGAAGAGAGCTCAGACTATTCAATGTAACTAATATACCAATGCAACCAGATCCACAAAAAATGGAAGTATTCAAGATCCAAAAAAGGATAATAGTACATGCTTAAACATGAAACTGTGAAAGAATGCAGAATGATTTACAAATAACAATTCAGAGCAAAGTACAAAAATCCAGATCTATTAAATCTGTCCTTTAAAGTTTACTCGTATAATATTCTATATAATATAAAATATTCTATATAATATAAAGCTACACCCACCCCACTCCCTGCCACCCAAACATACAAATGGGAATGTATTCTTACCAGTAGATCCAAGAAAAATGAAGAAAAACTATCAAAAGGGTATTTGAGAAACTACAAATCCAACAAAAAAACTAAAAGGGCTATCGAGAAACTACAAATCTAATCTGATAAAACTAAAAGAAGTCGAAACTAGATAAGGAATCACAGTTTAACGGAGCGAAGCATAATTAAATACAAGAAATGATTGGTGGAGTAAACATCATGCAAAAGTATGAGGAGGGACGTACCTTTAGGAAGAGGGACTGGTTTTGCTAGATCGAAAGAGACGAAGACCGTGATTGTGGAGAAAGGTGAAGAGGATTGGATTATTTATAGCGCGAAAGGTGGGTGTATTTTTCTTGGCAAATTTAGGAAAGTGAAAAATCTTGGGTTTGCTTATGGATTATGCTACTCAACAGGCCACATCGGCCATGTTCAAACGGGGCGCCACCCTTGCATTTGTCACACTTGGCACCCCTATTCGAACATGGCCGATGTGGTCTTGTTCAAGTATCACAACCCCTTGATTATAACAATTACGTTATATGTGCACTTTCTTCCACATTTTTTTAGCTTATAGTGAAGAACAATTCATTTTTTCGTGATATTTTCTAATTTTGATGTGGGGTGAGGGCGGGTGGGTTTGTTATAAGGATAAAACTAGTAGTATATATAAATTATACGAATAGTGTTACAGATGCATGCGTGACATGCATCTGTTAGCTGGATTGAATTGCAAAAATTCAAATCGGTTGACATGCGTCTATCAAGCTACTTGTCCAATTTATCAATACATGTATCACGATCCTATTATAAATCAATAAAAGTAACTATGAACATAATTTCATTTTAGCTTACTCAACTTTTAATGCTCCAAGGTTTAATTCCATTTTAGCACAACCACTAGTTAGGTCTGCATCACAAAATTGTGACAAACATGTTTCTTTTATATGAACTATTAATATTAATTTCAACTATGTTGGGCTGTCAGGGAGACACCCTCCTTGACAGTCCCATCACAATAGGAGATTTTTTGTCTTTTTTAATTCATATGAGTCTTGCGTGGGTCCCATTAAATGTGAGAGGATGTCAACCAACGTGTCCAATTTCTTCTGGCAAAGAGGCTTATTTCTATTAATTGTTAATCATAGGAATCAATTTTTGCTAACAAATACATCATTTGAAAGACAATGTCACTTGCAGTGTACCATTGACTTCATGATATTTGTTAGTAAAAGTTCATGCAGTGCGAAGTTCAAATTTTAATGGAACGTGATCAAATTTGTCTTAATTCGTGTTAAGTTCATGTTTAGCCTCTATTATTTGTCATTTTAATTTTTGGAATAGTATTTTTTTGAAGAATGCGTGATTAAAAAAATGAAAAATTTTGAATTTACGTGTAATATTATTTTGCTGAAAAATGTATGATTGATAAGAAGAGGAAAAAATGAATTATAATTTTAATGTAGCCAAACATGGGCTAAATATATACAAGTGTCGTTAATGTTCTTCTGGTCTGGTTACATAACATAATATGTTTATCATTGTAAGTAATGTAAATCTTTGAGTCACAATCTTTGTTGATGATCAAATTGAACTGGAATTGAGATTTTAGTCATAAATTCGATGAGAAAAAAAAGTTGAGCAGTTGATATGAAAATTTCTCAAAATTGGGTGACCTCTAGTGTATTTTACCCGGGCTAGGGGATTTACGCGCGTTTGGGATATCGCGTGGGGAGGGGATAAGTTGGTGGATTTACTATTTTACCAACTCTGTATTTTATATTCCAATCCATGTGAAAGTTTATTATTTTAGGAAATTGTTTTGACCTTTTCTCTATTTGATTATTTTATTTGAAAAGGCCAGTTTCCAAATTAACGGTCCGATTGACAGGCTTCAACATTTTTTTTTAACTCGTAGAAAGATTTTCTGCGAAAGTTATGTTAAGCCCATGTGGATTAAAATTAAAATTTTAATTTAAGGTCGATCAATTTTAATAAATTTCAAAGGATACACAATTTTTCAACCATATATTTCATTAAATTTTATTAAAATTTAATTTTAATCTCCACTAAACGAGACTAAGTCTATTTCCTTTAAAAGTTTTTCTAATCAGACAAAACAATTAAAAAAAAAAAATTTCAAAATATATTCAAAAGAAACTTTTGAATCAATTTTTAGTTTTTCATGTCATATCAATAGATTCTAAAATTGGGTTATTATTTGTATACTCGATAATTTCAAATTGTCTCCTTTCATTTTATTTCGATGCAACTTCTACATAGTGATATACATACTTCATTTAAGGAAATTCTTCGTTTATTTTTTTCTTCTTATGCTCTTCTTGTAAAGAGATATGGAAGGATTTTAAAGTGAAAACTATCTTCTAGATTCAAATGCCTATCAAGTTCGGCGAACCTCTATAGTGGAGTTAGACACGTGAGGCAACTAGGCATCCATGTTCTAAATGACCTAATTGTCGAGCACTAAATTAACAAAAAATTGTACATTAAAATTGTGTTGTCAAAAAGGTTTTATCCACTAGGTACATCCAATCTATAGTTTTGCTTGACATGATTTTTAAGACTTAAAAGATGCTTTTGAGCACATTTGATTAATTTTATAAAAATATTTGTTTTNAAAAAAAAAAAAAGTAGAAGAATATAAGAATATAAGAAGATAAGAATCATATCCCATTCTTGATAATTTGTCATTCACCACAAGGATTTCGTATTGGGGAAGTTAGAATTATGAATTGGATGGCACAACCCCACTCCCGTGCCCATACAAAAGGTGAACCTTGTTCCTTAATCCATTGCATGGTTCTTAGCATAATGCTGTTGTTCCACGCGCGTTTTATAAATTTGAGTTAATTTAATCAATGTTCAATGCAATTCGCTATAAATTATTACTGAATTAAATGTTTCGTTGACTACTAAACTTTATACTATGTCAAGATTTACTCACTGAACTTCATTAATTGTTCCATTAGCCAGTGAACTTTGTTCCGTCTAACTCCATCACTCACCCGATGAAAATCGTTAATAAAGGTGTCTAAGTGGACGACGGAAAAATGAGCTGGCCAGTTAAATCTTTTCCAAGTGGTAAGTTAGTGCCAACTCAGCTTCCACATTAGCAAAATTAAATTGAACCTTACCAAACACGACTTTACCAATTTCATAAAAATGACTTAACAAAAACAAAATTAAATTGCTGCAAATCGTGAACTAATTTCTCCTCCCAAATCCATTCACGAAGAGCCCTAATTTCACCTCAACCAATCATCTTCCCCAAATCAATTGATCCCCAAACATTCACCTCAAGAACCCTAACCCCCAAAATCGATTCAATCGACGAGAAGAGTACAAACAATCTGCCAAAATCCGAACTACAGGATATAATAATCAAGTGTTCATTGAATCTTGACCATGATTTGAATTGAATTAAATGTAAATTTCGTCTGTTGCCTTGTGAATCTAAATACGATTTTTTTTTTTTTGAAATGAACCATTGGCAATTTCGTCCCATATTGTTTCACTATCAATATCTGCTCTAAAATGTTTGTTGTTTTGGTTCGTTCATACCACATACCCTTCAGGCCTTGATCCTTAGATTTCTTACATTTATCAAAAGATTATTCTTGCAGTAATTGAATTCCCAAAGATAAAACTTTAATTCTGATTTAAGATGTACACGTTTGGTAGCCCAACTGTAGATGTTAATTTCACACATGCAAAGCAGTTCATTTTAGTGTGCCTGTAATCTTACGTTGTAGTCATTTTCTTGAAGCTTGAACTGTCAATGTTTAAGTAGAATAATGTCTTCAAATACATGTATGCTGGTTTTCATAGTTGAGAAGAAAATAATGGATTTGATTATTTGGAACTCAAATTATTTATTATATGATTATGATCATATGTTACAATTTAAGATTCAAGTGATTGGAATCCTAAAATTTTGTAATGGTTTATTATTTATGAACATCCGTGGATGTTTTTTTATGTAATCAAATATTTGATATATGAATTACTTCTTGAAGAGTTGGAATAACTCTGAAAAGCATTTTGAGAATTTGTGGCTACAATAACATCTTAAAATGACAGGAAAGAACAAAAGCATTGTCATGATTGCATGAAGTTGGGCCATTACCGGTCAGAATGCCTGACGAAGAAACGATGCCCAACATGTGGTAAGGGATATGTGAAATGAATGGATATTGAAGAGAATACTAAAAACATAGGTCAACAATTCTTCGGTTGTACTATTGCAGGCATTTCAAGTAGAGCGATATTACTTACCACGAAGAACATGTGCAATTTGAGGATGAGTCAAGTGGTACATCGGCAATTCAAGATTTGTCAAGTTTAAAAGGACGTGGATATCTCCCTCAACGTTACTATCCGCAAGGGAAAAAGAGATAAAGATGGAGGAGCTTATTGAAATTTAGCTGCTTATGTTATTCGTTAATAAAATTTAATTGTAATAGACATGGTATACCGTTGTTATTTAATCATGCATGTCTCTATCAAGATTTTTAGACAAGTTTTAGTAATTTTCAAAGCTTTACCGAATTTTAAAATATTTGCGAAATCTCACTCAAGTTTGTAAAAATGTTTTACCTCCATCACTCTAGCATTCCGTCTATTGCACTCGGCAAACTTACTTGCATGCTCGAAGGAATGCATGTTGGTACTTAACTTCGTCAAATTTCCACCTATTTGTCAAAATGTTGTGCCACTCATTCAATTTAACCCCATATGAAAGAGAAAAGGAAAAAAAAAAAATCTTATGAGCCACAAGCCTGGACTTTCTCATCAAATATTACTCATCAGCAAAATATGAACAACTGTATTTACACAAATTGCAGTGGGATTGGACATCACTACAATCTGCTCTTCGTTCCAAATGAACAAAATAAATACATAGTTAACTTTAAGAATAATTCCATTTTATCAGAACTATTCATTGCCAAAGGTTATACAGATTCTCTTATGGATGTGGGCCCTACCTGATTTAAATATTATTAAAAAAATGGGCCCCACATATTTGTGTCTTCCCTGGAAAAATTCGTATCTGTACCTATAGCGTCATTCTTTAACTACATCTACCAAACTTTACATTGTACCTGCAAACTTTAACTATGCATGCCAAATTGAAAATGAACATCTGTCCCTACATTCGGATCTCTTCTTGATGTTGACAGCATGGGATGTAGTCTTTTTCTTGCCCTTGCAGCTCTCCATTTATCGCATCTTCTATGTCATGTAATACGTTCAGGCCTTCGTCAAAGTTCACTTCATCAATTGGAAGCATGCATTTCCTATTAAAGTTTGATAGACTCAACTATAACTAGCTGTTTTAAGGATGATTCTATTTGTACATAGAGGTTACCGAAAATGTGACACCCTCTCACATGTGCTCGGGGCCCACGTGAATATAATTATTGGTAAATCAACGTAAATGTTCACCAAATTTGATAAAACAAATCTATTAAGAATTTAAAGACTTAATATTCGAAATTTTCTCTTTTATTCAGAACCAAAATTCTCCACTATTAACATTCAAAAACCATATACAGCATAATAAATCTAACAATTTGTAGCACCTCAGTACAAGTACGCACAAAAATTTCAAAAGTTAAATATCTAACACACTTAGCCATCTTAACGATTGCTGCATTCTGAGTTTTTTACAATATGCATCCCAATTTCAATCCAATAGCAGTACCATGCTGGATATACTGATTCACAAGACATTCTAAACACGACTGTAACTGCATACACGTAAAATTATTCACACAGTGCTTTAAATCTTCGTTTGATTGCATCTACAAAAAGAAATTATCTACTTGTACATCAAAAGATGTACATAATAGTTTACACCTCCCCTACATGGAGGGTGGGACCCACTTGAATAATAATTTTTTTTAAAAGTGGGTCTACTTACAATGTTTGTTTTGACCAATTAGAGATCTCTTACACAATAATAATAATAATAATAAAAAAGAAATAAGAACCTACAAATATAATCATGTTTCAAAATACGACAAGCCAGAAATGATGTAATTTATCTAAATATCCAAAATAGAGGCAGATAAAATAAGTCCAACAAGTCCACTGAAATGGCTGAATTACATTCATCTGAACGGTCCATGCGCACGCCCTCAAGAATGTAGAACAATGATGGATTGTTTGTTCACATACTTCGCGATTCGATTTTGGGGATTAGGGTTCTTGAGGTGAAGTTTGGGATCGCGACATAGAAGAATGGCCGATTGTTTGTTCACATACTTCCGATTCAATTTTGGGGGTTAGGGTTCTTGAGGTGAACGTTGGGGATCAATTGAATTGGGGAAGATGATTTGTTGAGGTGAAATTAGGTCTCTTAGCGAATGGATTTGGGAGAAGAAATTGAGTTCACCATTTGTAGCAGTTTAATTTTGTTTTTGTTAAAGTCATTTTTATGAAATTGGTAAAGTCGTGTTTGGTGAGGTTCAATTTAATTTTGCCGATGTGGAAGCTGATTTAGCATTAACTTACCACTTGAAAAAGAATTAACTGGCCAACTCATTTTTTCGTCGTCCACATAGGCACGTCTATTAACGATTTTCGTCGGGTGAGTGATGGAGTTGGACGGAACAAAGTTTCGTGGCCAATGAGACAATTAATGAAGTTCAGCGAGTAAGCCGTGACATAGTATAAAGTTTAGTGGTCAATGAAACATTTAACTCGTTATTACTTACTCACCAAAATTTAAACAGTTACTATTTATTCATTGAAATTTAAAAGGTTACTCGTTGCTTATCCAAATTTGAACAAAGTTATCTATCAACCATTCATATCATTTTCATCGACGTGACCTATAGCAAAGTCCAGTGAGTAACGAGTAATTTTATTCAAATTTAGGTGAGCAATGAGTAACATTTTAAATTCTGGTGAACAAGTAGTAACCTATGGCAAAGTGAGCAACGAGTAACTTTTTAAAAATAAGTGAGCTAGTAATAACCTAGCAAAGTTCAATAAATAGGGTCGGCCCTAGACCAAACCCAATGAGTTAACTTGTAAGGGGGCCTCTAAACAAACCTAGAGGTCTGTAAATTTTTTTCATGCAAAAAGTGGTGTTGAAATAGGCAAACAATCTCTGATGCATTATTAATTATTCTGCAAAAATAGTTCTGAAAGAGGCAAATAATCTCCGATGCCTTGTGAACTACCTTCTCACTAATCTTACCATTCATAGCCAACAGATTTAATCAGAATTCAGGTTATAAATTAATGAAAACTGAGAACACAGAAAACAAAAGCATGGACTGTGCATTCATTTTCATATGCTTACAATAATTGATGTGCGGTGTTCTATCAACATCGAGGTGTCTGCCAGTTGTGATTTAGAATCTTTAATTGCTTATAACTGAAAGATCTTCAACTTAGATATGAATGTCACACGAACAGATGGTATAAGTTATGGAAAACCGATGCTGCAAAGTGAATTCTTTGGTTTGAAGGGCAACTTTGAAGTCCACTGACATTTCTCCTTTTGACAAGCTGGTGGAGGCTTCTTTGAATTTATTGGCCAAAGATGGTAGAAGTACTGATAGTTGATATTCTCTCCCTTCGGCCATTGTAAATTTTGTTCGTATAGATTGCAAGAGAAATATTGAACATATCGAAAATGAAAATGAACTGAAGTTTATTCAATCAGCAAAAACTAAAATCAGTACATTTACATTGCATTTAAATAGAGAAAGAAAAAGAATCTAACCAACCCAACCCAACTAACTAACTATCTTAACTAACTAACTAACTAACATTCCCAACGTCTTTTAGTTAGTCCAGCTAATTCTAGATAATTCCAGCTTCCTTCTTCTTCCAGCTCCAGCTTTATAATCTGTTACTCCTCCTCAAGATGGACAATGGAGATTAAGGACAATCATCTTCGATAATAAAGGGAATAAGTGGGAAGCTGGTAATGCCTTAGTAAAAACATTTGCAAGTTGGTGTTGTGTTCGAACAGGTAGGAATTTAAGAAAACCATCAATAAGCTTATCTCTTACAAAATGGCAGTCGATTTCTATATGTTTTGTGCGTTCATGAAAAATTGGATTAGAAGCAATGTGGATGGCTGCTTGATTATCACAGAAGATCAATGCAGGGATAGTTGGTGAAAACTGTAAATCAAGAAGTAATTGATTAATCCAAACCAATTCACTAGTAGTAGATGCCAATGCCCAGTACTCTGCTTCAGCTGAAGATCTAGATATGGTTGTCTGTTTCTTGGCTTCCATGACACTAAAGAGTCTCCAAGAAACACACAAAATCCCATGACAGATTTCCTTGAATCAAGGCAAGACCCCTAATCTGCACCTACAAAGGCTCTTAATTGAAGAGAATACTATGCAGAGAACAAGATTCCTTGACCTGGAGTGGATTTGATATATTTCAACAAGTGGTGGGCTGCATCCAAATGTGGCTGTCTTGGTTGGGACACAAATTGGCTTAACTTGTGAACCGCAAATGTGATATCAGGTCTTGTAATGGTTAAGTATAATAGTCGCCCAAGTAGCCTTTTGTACATTGAAACATCAGTTAAAACTTCACCCTCAAAGGAGCTGAGGTGAAGCTTTGGATCCATGGACAATGAAGTGGGCTTGCAAGCTAGAAAACCCGTGTCTTCAAGTAGCTGGAGAGTCTAGTGACGCTGTGACAAGAAGATGCCTTTAGATGATCTGGCAATTTCCAAACCTAAGAAATACTTCAGTTGTCCCAGGTCTTTTAGCTTGAATTGGCTATGTAAGGTCTTCAATGATTCAATTTCCTGATGATTAGGTCCTGTGATGATAATATCATCTACATACACAAGTAAAGCAACAAAAAAAGAAACAGTGCCTTTGGTAAACAAGGAATAGTCAGATTTTGACCGGTGAAATCCATGTTGAATGAAAGCATTTGAGAATCTTGCAAACCATTGCCTTGAGGCTTGTTTCAAACCATATATTGACTTGTGAAGTCTACAAACTAGATGCTCCCCTTGTTTGCCAGAATCAAGCTGTTTGTTGTATCCCATTGAAAGATCCATATAAATCTCTTCAAACAAATCACCATTAAGGAACGCATTGTTGACATCCAGCTGTATAATCTGCCATTTACGCGAAAAACCTTGACTGTTACCAGTTTAGCCACAGGAGAAAAGGTCTCGATAAAATCCAATCCCTCTTGCTGAGTATACCCTTTTGCCACAAGTCTAGCTTTGTATCTATCAATGCTTCCATCTGATTTATATTTGATTTTATAGACCCACTTGCAGCCTATTGAATGTTTATCCTAAGGTAAGTTTGTAATGGACCAAGTATTGTTCATTTCCATAGCTTTCAATTCATTCTCCATAGTCTCTCTCCAATGATCAAACTTCACAGCTTGATGATTAAATTGAGGTTCGAAATTTGAAGAAACAGATAGAAGGAAATTGTTGTGTGCGGGAAAAAAACAACTATATGAAATATACTTGGAAATTGGATAAGGTGATTTATCAGATGCTGGCTGGGAATTCCTCAAGAGATTACAATGAAAATCCCTAAGGTATGATGGTGGGTTGCTAGTTCTAGAAGACCTGCTGACATCAATGAGGTCCGTGGAAGAATTAGTAATGGGAGGAGGATTAGAATGCAACTCATGTGAGTTACTTGCAGTCTCAGTTGGTATTTCAAGTGATGAGACATTAGGTGAATTATCTGTGAAAATGTTAGAAGTAGAATTTTGAAAACCAGTTGGAGTATAGATAGGAATATCAGGTGCAAATGTTGGTAAGACAATGTCAGGGAATGAATCAATATCTTTTTATTGATGAGTTATAGAATGAAATGAGAAGGTTTGTTCATGGAAAACAACTTCCCTGGATACTATGATGTTTTTTAGACAATATCATAGAGCTTATAGCCTTTTATACCTAGGGGGTAGCCAACAAAAATGTAGGCCTTAGCTCTAGGATGGAATTTTGACCTTTGAGAGGATAAAGTATAAGCAAAGCAAAGGTAGCCAAACACTTTCAATAAGGAATAGTCCACTGGAGAGTTGTACATTAGAGAGAGGAGTTTTATTTTGGAGAATTAAAGTTGGTGTTCTGTTAATGAGATATACAGCAGTTAGAATACACTCCCCCCAGAATTGGATAGGAACTCGAGCCTAAAAGTACAAAGCTTTAGCAACATTAAGAAGATGTTGATGCTTTCTTTCAACTACTAAGTTTTGTTGAGGCCTTTCAACACAAGAGAATTGATGTAGGACCTCTTTTGAATTAAAGAATTCAGTAAATTTTAACTCAGAGCATTGTCTGATTTGAATTTCTTAATGGATTATTTTGAAAAATTTGGGAATGATAAAAAGGGCATCTGATTTGTGTCTCATGAGATAAACCCAAGTGAAATGAGTGCAATCATCTACTAACGTCAAGAAGTATTTATATCCAAAATGTGTAGGGACATTGTAAGGCCCCATGTGTCACAATTGATTAGATAAAATGTATCAGCAGACATATGATTATAAGATGCAAAAGAGAGCTTTCTTTGGTTGGCTAATGGACAAATTTCACAAGGAACTGATGCATTGTTCCTATCCACAAACCATATGTAATTGGTCCCTTAATAACTCCAGCTTTTGAAATGACAAGTGACCAAGTCTGTGATGCCAAATATAAGCATTTACATTGTTTACAGAAGAATAAACTGAAACATGAGCATCTTGAATTAAATCTCTGCTACTGCTTTTTATTACATCGGATGAGTTATCACTCAATATGTATAGATCAGCCAATCTTTCACCCTTGCCAATCATCTTCTGGCTGTGCAAGTCCTGAATAGAACATGAATCAGTAAGAAATTTCACTGCTACATGTGAATTCCTGGTTAGAGAACTCACTGACATCAGGTTGAATTTGAATTCCGGTACATACAGCCTATCCTTTAATACCAAACTGGAAGTCACTTTCACCGTACCAGTAACTTAACAGAAATTCTTTCATGATTAGGTAAAGTGATGAAAGCATTTTGCACAGGTTTCATAACTATGAAGGCAAAATGATGTGAAGAAATATGACTGGTAGCTCCTGAATCAACCACCTAATGTTTAGGGGAATTAATCAATGTGTTACAGGAAGTGGAAAAACAAGTACCTGATAATTTGAGTGTATACTATCTGTTCCGGTGTCCACCTTTGCAGACGCTAAGTGGCTATTTAACATGCTCATCAGTTGCTGGTATTGATCGTGATTTAATGTCTGCATGAAATCCCCCCCACTTCTCTGGTTTTGATCTGAAATATCTTCAGAAATTTGATTTGCAACAATGTAATTTGGTGATTTGTTCACACCAGGTTGAGCAGAAGATGGAGGCCTCTGCTTGCTCTTATATCCAGGTGGATAACCATGCAACTTGTAGCATTTATCCACAGAATGACCAGCATAACCACAGTAGGTGCACATAGGCCTTTCCTTTCTTTGCAACGTAATATGCATTTGTCCAGTGTTATTCCTCTTGTTATCATTTATGGCATAAAATGCCAGAGTCACCTGCTACACCAATGGTATTGGAGGTTGCACTAACATTCCTTTGGTGTTCTTCTTGAGATACAAGAGAAAACACTTTGTTAATAGGAGGTATAGGATCCGTGAGTAATAGTTGTCCTCTAACTTGAGCAAAGGAGTCATTTAAACCAATCAAAAATGACATCACATACTCTGTTTGGTAATGATCAGCTAATTTCTTAGATCCACCACAATTGCACCTTCCACATGAACACGTTGGTTTGTAATTGCTTAATTCTTCCCAAATTGTCTTCAATTTTGTAAAGTATGTACTCGTCGAGGATTGGCCTTGAGTATGATTCATCAATTCACGCCTTAATTGGAAGATACGAGGTCCATTATGCTTCTAATACCTCTCCTTCAGATCAACCCATATATCATGAGCAGATTCTGAGTAAATGACACTAGCAGAGATCTCCTTAGAAACCGAGTTAAGTATCCATGAAATGACAATGTTATTATTTCAGATCCATTGATTGAGAAGATCGACACTGCCTTGAGGACAAGTTATGGATCCGTCGATAAATCCTATCTTATTTTTCACAGACAATGCAATCATCATTGCTTTATTCCATGAAGCATAATTGTCACCGGTTAAGGCCTGTGAAACAAGAATAATCCTCGGATTATCTGAGTGATGAATGAAATATGGACTAGATTCATCATCATTGGCTGAACTGTTCATTGACGTGTGAAAATTATTCTGATCCTTCGCATTTGCTGTTGATGCCATGATGAATTAGTAAGTCGTTTGAATGAAGGAAGAGAAAGGATCAATTGATGATTCAATTGAGAAGAAGAATCGCAGATGAAAGAAGCAGAAAATTGTTCTGATACCAAATTGAACATATTGAAAATGAAAATGAACTGAAGTCTGAAGTTTATTCAATCAGCAAAAATCTAAAATCAGTACATTTACATTGCATTTAAATAGAGAAAGAAAAAGAATCGAACTAACTAACCCAACTAACTTAACTAACTAACATTCCCAACGTCTTCCAGTTAGTCCAGCTAATTCCAGCTCCCTTCTTCTTCCAGCTCCAAGTGTATAATCTGTTAAGAAATTTATAAATTGTGGGTTTCTGATTGATAAAGTTTCAAGTATGACATATGCACAGAACAATTGTTTTTGGGGTTATCTAACGTTCAACCCTCGTTCAAGTGCAAATTTCTTACTTTATCTCATCTAGGATTTGCTATATATAGAAATTGCATTGAACTGGAATTGAACCTCACATTTTACGTTAAAGGCTTCATAATAATGAGTCACCTAGGACCCGCCGACCCTGTCAATGACTATTGACTAAGTTATCTCGATGTTTGTCGATGATTGTGGGTCAGTGGGTGTAATTTTGATAGAAGTAAAATTTCTAGTATGAAGAACCACTAAAATTGGTGGCCGCCTCTGGCATAATCCGTAAGAATTTTTGGGGCATTACATAGGATATTATTTTGCAAACTAGTCAAAAATAAACATGTCGTTCTATTTTGACTTATCCTGAAACTTTCAAAAGCTTCCACATTGATCTTCAAACCTCCATAATCATCCGAAATCGATTCTCTGTAAGTTCTGAAATTGTCTCCAAACTTTTAATAAGTTGAATTTCACTCCCGAAAGGTTTTGATTTCCCTCTCGTTGCTCTCTTAATGCTTCTTACCAATCCGATCAATCCAATTAGTCTCCAATGGCTTTGAATCAATTCTTTTTAAGTTCATATTCTTGCTCCAAGTTCCTCCAAGTTCGAATTTATCTACAACAACAATAATTTCATTAAATTAAGTAGAAACTCGTTCAATTTATAATTTTTTATCAAGTTATAAGTACGGATAAACGTATAAGATACACGTATAATATGTTACAAAATAAAGAGTGCTGCAAACCATTATTGACCTTAGTTTAGTGCTTGCAATGTCAATTTCTCCAAACCACGTCAAGCTTAGGCAGAGCTTAATGAATGGAGCCACCGATTTTTTAAAATTTATTTTAATTATATATTCTCTCAGTAAAATATTAATTTTAAAATCGTTCATTCTTCAAAAATAAAAAATAAAATACTTTTTATAAAATCTTTTATCAAAAAATCTACTTAAAAATAATTTGTTTGGCTGGCCAGCTGGGTCGGGTCTTAAATCGATCGACGATGGGAGATCCGATCCAGTTAGGATGACGGAATTGGGCAAGCACAATGCAAACTCTGTTGCATGGGCGCAACGTGTCAAATCCATGTAACAGTTGTTGGCATTATAAAGTGGATCGTCTCCATCTCCTTTCATATCAGTTAGTTATACGGCTTTACAAACCCCAAAATCACAAGGTATTAATACACAAAATGAGCGCAGCCGTTAACATGGAGAAGAAACATCTTTCCTCCATTGCCAATGATGTCTTAAACAGATGTGCCCAGTAATTTCTTTCACTCTCTCTCTCTCTCTCTCTCTTCTAAGAAATTTTCAGAACATTTTTTGGGTGTATATGTTTTCCTGAGAGTATTTAACTCTGTGCTGTTTGGTGCCCAATGACCTGTTTGGCAAGTTGAATTTGATTTGATGGGCGTGTTGCAAAATTAAGCAAGAAAAAGTGAACAGTATAACGAACTGCATATGAGTGCTTCTTTAGATAAAATTATAAGTTGCAGAAATTATAATATGATAGAAATGTTCAATCTTCACTGTTGGATTATAATATTTCCCAAACATGCCCTCATCATGTACTAAAGGTTTGACAGGTTACATCTGGGAGCCTGCAGTGTGGGTTTGATACTTGCAAGTCTTGGTGGGCTACTAGTGTTAGGATTTTCAGTGTTGATTATGGAAATAAAATTCAATTTGGATCAACATATTTTTCTTATTAATCAGCATAAAGTTGCAAACTAATGGAACTGAAGAGAAGTGTATGATAGATATTGGCGAAAACTGTGCTAGTTAATTTAAGGTCTCCACTATAGTAGATGAATGAGGTGATGAAGATTTTGTTCAGCAGTTTTCAACTATCACCCTTCTTTCCCTACACATTATGTGGATTTTACATACAATTTGGATCATGTGCCATATCTATTTTTGATCGAGAGAGAGAATTTTCGTAGTACATAAATATGTGAATAAAACATACTAATTTGTTCAAGGAGTACCAAACTTTCGTTGTTTTGAGCAATCTATTTCTGTTTCACATGTTTATTTATGTATGTGTTGGCTTTCATTGTTTGGCGAGGTGTTGGGTGGGG
>CAIGRB010007812.1:39401-51660 GCA_903798255.1 Fraxinus quadrangulata | reverse complement strand
AGAAGTTTCTTTAAAATATTTTATTTTATTAATTAATAATAACTTAATGGTATCTTTTATCTTTAGAATTGTAATATACAAAAAATCAATTCAATCATTTGGGCATGGGAGAATGTTGCCCGTTAATTAATTAATTAAATTTAATTTAATGGCCTTTGCATAAATTATCATTTACCGTCCCTTGGCGGCTAACTGCCTGAATCAAGTGCCCGAACCATTTAAGTATTATTATACGTTACACTAACTTTGCCAGAGGTGGGATATCTATTATTCGTCGAGAGTGCTACGCACCCGTACTATACATAATCGCCTCAAAGCTACGCACCCTTGCTATACAGAATCGCCTCGAACTCACTTAAAGGATGTCAATTAATTTTGAATACACTTATTATGCGGCCAATGTAGGTGTAAAAAAAATCTTAGTTTACAATACCGACTAATGTTTAATGACACGTAAAAAGCACAAGTTGTGCATGGACTTTTTTTCTTATAGGTACTCAAACTATCAATTTTGTAAACCAAGTTTGAATTTCCAATTATTTCCCGAACCTACCTATTGTAACTAGCCAATAACAATGCTAGCGCTTTGAGCATTTGTTGTAACTGAAAATGTTAATTTTTTATGCCGTATAAGGGTTTAAAGCTAAAACGACACATCAATTTTAATCAATGTTGCTTAGGTACTCTAACTTTCAATTAAAATCCCAGCTAGTACTCGCAATTTTTCGAGTTAGAAAACATTGTCAAATAATACAAATGAGGAGTAAGCCTAAACCATAGAGACAAGATTTTAAATTATTTGTAGATTTTAATATTAAAAGACTTGTGTAAATTAAATGGGACATATCCAAAATTGGATGCAAGGGGCACAACCTAGCAACACAGCTGAAAGTGTAGGCCGCCAGCTTACATGTTTCGATGGATTTTATAGAAACTCACACAATACTCTAGAACTACGCATTACACTTTGAAGAAACCAAGTCTAGAGGATTCCACAAAGAGGATATTTTGGAGTTCAAAATGATCCACGATAATGTAGAAAACTTGTAGAATATGCCATTTGCTAGAATATTATTTTGCCGTAGAGAAATCCCGAAGGGATCCTAGTTGTTAGGTATGATAACCCTCCGCCATTCATTCAAAAAGAGGCGAGCTATTTAAATTAACGATTTCTTAATACAAATTACACATAGAAGATATTTTTTTCTCGAACTATTATATTGTAACCCAATTCTTGTTTTAGATTATTTTCGAGGCTACCATTCAGTACATTTGTGAACGTCGTACAAATTTTGAAGGGAAACTATTTGTGGGTAGTGTCAACATCTTAGTGGTCGGAAGATCAGGTTTAGTTTTTGAAATTTATTGAAGAAGAGTCAATTCAAATGATGTAGGGTTGGATGTTTATCTATCTCACCATGCTCCCTTGACTTTCTCTAATAGAGGTTCGCTTTTTGAAATTGACTCATTAGCATGAAAGAGTGTTTCCAAGTAACTTCAACGGGCTAGCACGAACAAAAAGTACTAACACAATTTGAGATTAGGAATAACTATGGGGTTGGTTCAAGCATGGGACCCCATTCGCAGTCCTGTCCTATCGGAATTTTCTCGTCCTGTTCCCATTTAAGTAAAGATGGGGAAGGGACATCTCACTCTCTACTTAACCCCTTTATTTTTTTTTTCAATATGATTCTTTTAATATAAAAAAATATGATGCACATTTTGAAATTTCTTTGATTATTTTTTTATTTTTTTTAAAAAAGAACATAAGCCCCCATTTGGCCCCCATTATTTTATTTTATAATTTTTGAAATAATATTTTTTTAGAGAATGTGCGGTTGAAAAAGAAAAAAATTTCTATGTGTAATATTATTTTATTTGAGAATGTATTGTTAAAAAAAATAAAGAAAAATGTATTATAAATTTAATGGAGGCTCAAACAGGGGCGTGGATCGATACATGACAACGATCTCCATTCCCGATTCGAGGTTAGTTTTTTAGCGCTTCCCCTTCCCATCCCCCGACTAAGTAAAAAAACTCCCCTCCCAAATTTCCATCGGGATTGAGATTCTCCGCCCTATTGTTATTCCTTTTTGAGACTACTAATCGAGATGCCGACATCATTAACGACTTGACGTCATAATTAGCCCTGTTTGATGTATTAAGATTAGATTTTTAGTAAATTTTTTTAAAAAAATTAATAAAATATATGGTGTGTTTGACACCCATTTTGTATAAAAATAAATTCTGGAATAGTGATTGATGGGAAGAATGTGTGGTTAAAAAGTTAGAATAATTTTTGGGTTTATGTGTAATGTTATTTTATTGATAGAATGTGTGGTTGAAATGAAGAAAGAGAAAAAAATGAGAAAGAGAACGGGAAGAGAATGTATATCAAACATGGGCATAATTAGAAAGTTATATGTTCCATAAAATATATTGTTAAAATAAGTTATGGACTTTAAATAAAAGACAGGCTTAGCCTCTATTTGACAACCTTTAAAATGAGTGTTTTGGGGAAAATGATTTTTGGAGAGTGAATTGTTAAAAATTAGAAAAAAAATTTGGGTTTACATGCAAAATTCTTTGTTATGAGAATGTGTGGTTGAAAAAAATAAAGAGTTATGCTTTAATAGTTGTGAAACATAGGCTTATCTTTTGTTTGGTTAGGATTAAAATCAGATTTTTAGTAAATTTTGATAGAGGTTGATGAAATGTTTGATTGAAAAGATGTGAAATTCATAAAACATGTCATTGGTATTGATTATTGACTTTGATTTAAATTAAATTTACAAAAAATGGTTTAACCCCTATTTGATGGCCTTTAAAATCCAAAAACAAAGTTTCGAATTGTAAATTTTTGAAAAATTTGTGGTTAAAAAGTAAGAAAATATTTTAAACATATATGTAAAATATTTTATTTTGTGATTGTACTGTTGAAAATGAGTATATAATTTTATTTTTTTTAAATAATCGTTGTCAAACGGGGCTTAGTTTGAAAGGGTAGAATTGTATATTTGAACCCGAGAATGCCAGCATGTTTTCTTGGGCATTGCAACAAATACAGGATAGAAGCATATTTTCTTGGGCAATGCAACAAATACAGGATAGAGATAAACCACAATTTGGAACTTTGCAACCAATTTTTCTTTCTATCCTGCTCCTCTGCTATGGAGAACAAAGCCCAGCAATCATCAGGTCGGTACAGACGAATTCAATTTCAATATGTATTCGGTTCTATTAATCAGTATTGTGGTTTGTTTAATTCCTTAATTATGTTTGTTATTAGTTAACCTGTGCGTATTGCTGTAAGTAGGGTTTTTGATGTTTGAGTTTGGAAAAAAAAAATTGTACTAATTTTGATATAAGGTTTTTGGAAATCCGATCACCCTGTTTCTGCTTGATGTACACCTTGGGCAAATGAAAAATTTTCTTGTTATATTGTGTTTCTCGGTACACAATGGCACACCAGTGGTCATTTTTTACTGGAATGTTTAGTTCTCCATGTAAGCGGATTGTGTCATCTCCATGGAGAAAGAATCAGGTGCAGAGGTTGGGCATATATCAGGCTCTTCGAGGGTATAAAACCTCCAAAAATTGAATAGAAAAATTTTGTGTCTTGTTTTTATCCATCACTAGTTTTATTTATAAATGGTTTAGACAGAGCAGCATTTATATTTTTCCTAAGATGATGGAAAAAGCCCAAGCACACTGAACCATTTTTGATCAAGCACAACCTGGGTACTGGAACTAGGTCGTCATTTACATTCTACTCAGGAAGATTAGATTTCTCCTGATGATGATATCTAGTCTTCTTTTTCAGTGGCGGAATGTGAAATTCACGAATTATTCGGTAGCCTCAACTTATATGCCTAGCCCACCCTTTATATGATCTCAACTGGCCCACAAGATCCCTCCGAAGGCTTCGAGTTTCCTCACACTGTCGTTGTAACACATCGATTGTGTTGCTAACTCAAATAAACAAGATTTCCAACGTCATATCATAAATTATCTTCTGCCTCTTGTGGGCTGGTTGGATGTTCTCCTTCACTTCTCTCAGAACTTGATGACACATAAGTAGCTCTTGCACAACATCTTCAACTTTTGCATTACCAGGAATACGAGTTAACAATCTTGGAGGAAACCTTGAACAATTTCAAAGAGCGCCATTTTACCATTGATGCCAACTAGTTTTAATGTGTGATGACAGTATTTGGTCTGAGACAACCATTCCAACTACCCCTAAAGCCTTTAGCGAGTGCAACATCTCAACTAGTTCCAGTCCTTGAGCTCATCAGTTGAGAATCTTTGGCCACGCCAGTCCTAGAAAAAATTACCCCTTGTTCGTACTGCAGCTTCCACAGTTCACTGCATATTTTTTTCAATTTTTTCTGTAATTTTAATAACTCAGGATTGCCAGTTCACTTTTAAGTGCATCGCTAGTTAGACTTCCAAACCGACAATGACCCACCCAGTTGAACCATTAACTCAATGACTGCATCGGGTAAGATATGAAGCTTTCAAATAATTCTTTAAAAATAATCCGGGAGAGATAGTTACCGTAGTCGTAATCACGTTGAACTTTATTTTCAAGAATGTTTCTTGTGCAAGTTGGCTCCGATTATATGCATTTCTTTTCCAACTTAACAGTGAGTGGGGATGCTATTTTTCCACAGTTTTGGATAAATTTCCTATAATAACCCGGAAATCCTCCCCAAGCTCATGTACTTTTTGGTTTCGTCCAAGAGGTCATGCTTCAACAATTTTTGATTTTTTTGTTCCACATCACCAGAGTATTAACTGTCATTTTATTAGCTCCCAAGGTGGTAAAAACTGTCTTTAGACGCTATAATGTGCTGATAGTCCTTGCATACATCATCCATGAGCGCTTGGGAAAGTTGAAGGAACGTTAAGGAGATCGAATGGAATTACCTACGATTCTTAGGGACTTTGATGTGTTGATAAGGCCATTTTGCCACATCTTTTGGGTGCATTCTCACTTGGTGATAATTGATATCTTGATCGAAGGTCTATTTTGTGGAAATTTTGAAATCCAACTAGTTCATCCAAGGGCTTATCAGTTTGATGGACCCCCAATCCCATAGCTACAACCAAATCATCTATATTCCAGAAGGTTCACTTGGTTTGTTAGAGGTCACAAGTGTAATAGGATATGGTAAGGAATTACCTATAAAGAGAAGGGAAACTAACGGGGAAGACAGGCAAAATATTTCAGTTTGATGGACCCCCAATCCCGTAGCTACAACCAAATCATCTATATTCCAGAAGGTTCACTTGGTTTGTTAGAGGTCACAAGTGTAATAGGATATGGTAAGGAATTACCTATAAAGAGAAGGGAAAATAACGGGGAAGACAGGCAAAATATTGGGAAGGATCTAGGGGAGAGTATTGGGTCTCCCGAATACCCAACTATCTTTCATTATTTAGCAAAATGGAGATACAGAGAGTTTACATAGTTGCTGTAATTCTCATCTATAAGAGTTTCTTCATTACAGGACTAGTTACATTTTACAGAAATACAATTATACTTTCCAAGTGACTCCTTGTGTTCTGGTTTCTATCATCATTTCTGCAATTGATTCTGTGATTAAGCAGCAACGCCAACGGGATCCTAACACAGTTATACGAACTGGAAATTTATTTGTCGCTGTAAATTTGTTTATGCTCTATATTGATGCTTTTCCACCATGACCGTCTTGTTTTTATACGAAGAACAGTGGCTTTGTGTTTTGATCAAATCATTACCGAAGCCAACATTTCCTTTGCAGGCCTTTCAATTTCCTCTTTTAGAAGAGAGGATATGAGTAAGGTCTCACTATACTTGGTCGGCTGGTCCGTCCCTCAGTAGTGACTAGTGAGGGACTGTGGCTATATAGCTTTCTCATGGGTAGGAATCTCGTGCTTTCCCTCGATTGAATTGGTTGGGATATTAAATTTCACCACTTAGAGCTTTGGTTTGTTGATGCCATCATTTGCAAGAATATGCTTACTGGCATTCTGGTAAATCTGGCTATTTGTGAAGCATAATAACTACTCCAGTCTTTCCCATTTGGGAGCTAACAAAATTATAAGTGCTACACGTATTGAATACCGCCACAATTATGCATCACTCTCCAACTGAAAAGAAGAGGGCAAGGATACTCTTATCATTGACTGGAATAAATCCAATTTATTCTATTGTCATTTTCACTGTGCTCTGGAAACCAACTTCACCATCTCAAGTAAGAAGATATTCAATGGATTGGATTGTTGATGCTGATCATAATTGGATTCCATTTAGCCCGTGAAGGTATGGAGAAGGTCTCCCTGATTCCCGTCTCTTGCAGCTGCTTTCCAATGTTCTGTTCTCTCCAAGCACTTGTACAATCATCAACTCCGTGAATTGGTATAAGAGTTCTGTGGTTGTTTTCCACTCCAACATTTATCCAATTGTTCCAGATGTTTCTCAAGCTGCTCAATGCGTGGATCTTGTACCAAATGTTAAGTTAGAATAGGAGATTACTGAAATATTTCTTTCTAGCTTATATCCTAATCTAGTTAGAAATCAATATTTTTCCTTTTAGTAATAGGATTTTATATATAGGATTCATTGAGTATGTAATAAATCATTCAGCCTAAATACATAGTTGTTACGCTCTTATTTTAAAGAATTAAGTCGGATCTTTGAATAAACCTCTGGCTTTTCAAGGGTGTAGAACCTCCTCCCATAATTAAATGTTCAGTTTGAAATAATCACAATCTCATTTTTATTCAGCGCAAGGTTTTATGTACAAATAAATGACAGCGTTACTGTCACGTGCTTCACATAGCCTATTGTCTTGCTAAAGTAATGGAACAACCCAGAGTCATAGATCGATCCATAACCACTCACGACGTATTTTGAATACGAAAAATAAACTGAAGAAAACATTGAATAATCAAAACAGCCACGTAACAGGATACATTACGCCTTTTTTCCATTTAAATGTATATAGGGATTTTTGAGGAAGAGAGCTACAGGGATTTATTTACTGACTTCTCTTAGTTTTGTCAATGGACAAGGCAAAATCTTTCATGTGCTATCTGTTTTTCTTAGAAAATCACTTTTGTTCTAGGCATGTTTGATCATGTCATTAATGCATTTGGGCGCAGCATGGAAAATCATTGACCTTAATTTTCTTCCTTTGGCTTCAGCATGTGTAGTTTTGAAGAAGTGGTTTCGGTAAGTTCCATATGTTTTGGATTTCAAGAAGCGGTTTTGATATGTTGTATTATTGTATTCCATATGTAAATTTTCCTTTTGGTACCCATCTATTTATTGTATGTTATCCATTATATTAGGTAGTAGCCCTCCCAAGAAACCGTGGGAAAGAACTGGGCCCTCTTCTTGTCCTGCACCTTTTAAACCGACTT
The DNA here is from genome assembly GCA_903798255.1 of Fraxinus quadrangulata. Classification (NCBI taxonomy): domain Eukaryota; kingdom Viridiplantae; phylum Streptophyta; class Magnoliopsida; order Lamiales; family Oleaceae; genus Fraxinus; species Fraxinus quadrangulata. The sequence continues at coordinate 44,247 of CAIGRB010007812.1, read as the reverse complement.
CTGCTGGTAGTACGAGTGATGTAGTGGAGGCTTCTGGAACTGCACAACCCGGTGAAGTTGTTTCAACTGGTGATAGGAATACAATTTTAAACAGAAACACAGTTGGGAGACCTGTTCCTACTAGGCCATGGGAACAACAGACTCATGGAAGCACTTACGGAGGTATCCACAATTTTATCTACAATAGATGGATACTTTTGTTTTGCAGTTGTAAAATTGTCCATAAATTTATTTTTCTCTATAATGGTCTGTCTGAATGCATTTTATATGCATACGATTGTCTGGAATTTCATGTCCCCCCCACCCCCACCCAAAAAAGAAAAAAAAAATTACATACAAAGAAAAAAACTAAGTAGCAAAAAATGTACCCCAATTTTGAGAATATTTGGAAAATAGAACTGTGGATCTTTTCTATAGAACTCTTTAAAACACCTATTGAACTCCCTAAAAATCATGTAACTAAGTCATTCATCTTCAAGAAGCACTCCCAGATGCCTATCAGTTGTTTGTATTTTAAGCACTTTCTTATGTGAATTATTTTTTATGTGCATGTGCTTAGTCACCAACTATATCGCTTGAACAAGTAAATTATTGGTTAATATTTATAGCCCTGACATGAGAATGGAAGAGTAAATCTTTGAATTGTTTTGAGTAAATTTTAGAAGGAAAAAAATCTTAAATTTTAGGTTTTTCTATATACGATTCAACCTTTCAATTTTGGCAATCAAGCAATATGGGAAGTTATCATATCAATTCTATCCCGTCTAGTCAACTGTGCCATTTAAAAGATTACATGACATGCATATGTGGATGTGTACTCGTCAAAATTGATGACAGAGTCCATGCCATTTAAAATATAGAACAATACGAAAATACCTTTAAAATAAAAAATAATGAAATTTTGAGGTAAAGGAGGGTTCTCGATTTTCCCAACTATGGAGGGGACTAGTGTGTCATAAGAAAGTCAAGAAAGAGCATCCTCCCATGTTCCTTGAAGGAAAGGCCACATCCCTCAAGCACAGTGGCAGAGCAGCAGCTCTCAAATTTTGCAGGCATTAGGCGTCAATCAAGTATTCATACATTTCTCTATATGATTTTCAGCAATGCGTATTATGGCAAATATGATGAATTTGGCCTCCTTGAAAAAAAATATATATATAGATAGATAGAGAGATAGATAGATAGAGGGAGGGAGGGAGGGAGCGAGAGAGGGAGAGAGAGAGAGAGAGAGAGATGAATTTGGCCTCCTAGAAAATATATATATATATAGATAGATAGAGAGATAGATAGAGGGAGGGAGGGAGCGAGAGAGGGAGAGAGAGAGAGAGAGCATGGTTTATGTAGTTTTAGTTAGCCTGTTTAATTCCTTTGGCATAAGACACACACCAACACAAAATGTTTGTATATGTTTGTATCCTTTATGATGTCTGATGGAAACTTACCTCTTGGTTCTTTGTTATTCAGGTTATGGGTCTGGCCTGAATAATAATTCTGGTTATGGAACAGGAATGTATGGTTCATCTAGCTTGTGTGGTTCGTCTGGCATGTACGGTACCTCTGGAGGATTTGGAGGGTCATACGGCAGTGGATTGTATGGCGACAACATGTATAGAGGAGGTTATGGCGGACTTTATGGAGGTGGTATGAATGGTGGGGGAATGTATAATAGTGGCTTTGGAGGCCCTATGGGAGGTCATGGAATGGGCATGGGCGGTCCGTATGGTGAGCAGGATCCAAATAATCCATATGGTGCTCCATCTTCTCCACCAGGTTTCTGGATTTCATTAATGCGAGTGGTAAGCCAATACACAGTGTGTCTCTATTAGCCTCTTATTTGGGCTTAACAAAGAAACAAAAGCTTCGATTGTTTGAAAGACTCGTGTTTGGTCAACCCTTCTATATTATGTTCTGATAACTCTGTTGTCAATTGCAATGGATCTAGATTCTATTTGTCATTTTCAAGTGAAATATAGCTTTTACCAATTTGCCAGGCTAATTTAGAATTGGGGTATGTTATATTGGAATGATCCCACAATTGTCCAAAATGTTGCTGTTGATTTGTTAGAGGATTGCAGGCCATTGCCCTGCAATGCTAACCGGGTCCTAGCCAAACTAACACTAAGCATGCACAAAAAGAAAGAGAAACTGGAAGAAGATAAGAGGGGATAATAGTTGATAAACATTTATGCGCTAAACAACCACATTAAAAAGTTCCTTTCCTTTCTTTGGGGAAACTTGGAGAGGGTGTACTAGGAAAGTTATTAATTATCACTGAGAACCAATACTGTAGGTTGGGGTTTTTAGTTTCACTGTAGGATACTGTTTCTCATTGTGGGAAGAAAACATAGAATGACAGTTTTCAGATTAAGCATGAATGAATTACTGTATGCCTTTATATCTTTTGAACTTTTTCTTACCTCATTTTCGTTTAAGCCTTCACTTATCTGTGTTACACTCAGTATGTTGTTTTTTTTTCTTACCTCATTTACGGTTAAGCCTTCACTTATCTGTGTTACACTCAGTATGTTGTTTTTCTATTTATTTATATTTTTTGGTGACACTTGCAGATGCATGGTGTAGTAAATTTCTTTGGCCGGGTTGCAGTCTTGATAGATCAGAATACACAGGCTTTCCATATGTTTATGACTGCCCTTCTTCAGGTAGATTCTCATTTTTTGTTTAATGCCAAAATCCAACTATATGTATAATGGAATCTATAACTTTGTCGTCAGGAACTTGCTAGTCTGTTTCGTGTGCTTACCATGAAATGCATTTATTTGCAGCTGTTTGACCGGTCTGGGTTATTGTATGGGGAGCTTGCTAGATTTGTGCTGAGACTATTAGGAATCAAAACAAAACCCAAGAACGCTCAGTTCCCCAGGGTGGATGGGCTTCCTGGACCTCACCTTCCCCATGCAAGTCAAAACTACATTGAGGGGCCCAAGTATGCACCAAACAGTGAGTGGGATGGTACATGGGGAAATGATACAAGTAATTGATCTGGCGATATTACGTTCTTTACTGTCTGCTGGTGGAGTTGATGAATATTGGCAGCAAAATCTTGTGGAAGTTGCGTTGTAAACAGGATGCTACCATTGCCTGAAGAGAATGATACCCAGCAACTCAAGATAAATAGCCTACAACTTTACGAGGACTGGAACCTTTTCTGATTAGTGCTCTGCTGATGGTTATGCTAGCTTTTTAGGGAACCTCCTCCAAACAACGGGAGCAATAAAAGTGTAATGTGATGTGACGTAGAAGTGTAATGTGATGTGACCTAGAAGTGTTTCTTTTCTCCATCTCCTTCATTTCACTTTGGTGATGCTTGTTAAACATAGTTTTTAAAAGTTGTGTCAATTGGTTGGTAGGCAGTGTCTTCTGTAAGAAAAATGCAAGTGTACATTCTTTGATGTACATTGTTTTTGACATCGCTCATGTTTTCAAAAAATTGTGGAACGGAAAAGTTTTTTTTCTAAACTGTCCAATGGTATGCTGCCACTTGACACATGTAAACAATAATGTAAAAGATAATGTACACGTAGCACGAGTATTTTGTAATGGTAATAGAACATTGTATAGTCTATTGGCTGGCTTACACCTGTACATTCTCAGTTCCTACATCAGCTCTCTGGTCCCTATTACCACTGAGGTGATAAAGCTCTTGGACCAAACAAGATTTGGTAGGGGTATTGACTTGCGCGTATTTGTTGATACAGTTTGTTGTGTGGATATAAAAATCGTAAGCTTCTCTGTAACTACCCAATCCTAATGTCAGCAGATGTAGTCGTAATGCATACACCAGAGTATGACATAGAAGAAGTTGACAAAAAACAAAAAAAAAATTGTTATAGAAATTTTTTTCTCACTCAGATTCATCTCATTTGATTTTTATGTAGTTCCTCTCCTTTATACTCTTAGGGTGGATAGATGCCCAAAACCAGCTAACAATACATGAAATTTCTCAAGGACCAAGTAGGGTAGAGAACTTTATATTTAGCCCCATGTCCTAATTTTCTTAAAAATAGCCTCTTTTAACTTGCATTCCAAAAATACCCTAAATTTTCTAGGTAAATATGATATCTAACCAAGTTGTAGCTACAAAAGTTTAAACTAACTCATCGTCTACCGGATATAATCAAGTAATATATTGTTCAAATTTTGTATTCACAACTTGATTAGGCATCGTAACTACCTAAAAAATTAAGCCAAGTCAACCATTAATATTTACCATCCATACATAATTGAAATGTAAATTATAGTGAAGATGACTGATGTTAGACAGATTTTAATGAATTTTAAAGGGTTATAATTTCTAATAAATTCCGTGAATTCGGATAAATTTTCATAAAATTTATAAGAATTTCAAAAAGAAATTGTTATGTATATTTTTAAACTTGAAATCCGTACAAATCTTTCGAAGTCCTTTATGAATGAAATTCTTATAAATTCACGAGTAATTGAGTATACCTAGATTTTAATGAATTTTAATAGTCTTAATCGGAGACACATTAATTTAGAAGAAGAATTCATGAAAATTCCAATTGAGGAACCCACTATATAGTCGGGCGATTTAATTAAGCTCATGTTTGACAACTATTAAAAATAAAACTTTTTTTTCAAACTCATTTTTAATTATGTATTCTCAAAATAAATTATTCTGCACGTAAATCTAATTTTTTTCTACTTTTTAATTGCATATTCTCCCCAAAAAAATCACTATTCCAACTCATTTTTTTTCAAAAAAAAAAAATATATTATAATAATTGTCAAAAAGGGGCTAAGATTTGGGAAATGCTTCTTGTACCACCTGATTTATAAAATGTACCGGTGATAGCAAGATCTCACA
>CAIGRB010007812.1:0-37693 GCA_903798255.1 Fraxinus quadrangulata | reverse complement strand
ATTAATTTGAACTTTTTTTTATCGAATTGTTAAGTCACATCAAATAGGGTTTAATTATAAAATAAACGGTAAATGAGGTACCCTTTTCGATTCCAGTGTATCCAAATATCGTACCTTTTTGTCTTTCATTTTTTATATACTCATTTTTAATCACACATTCATGCAATAAAAATATTCTATACTTAAATTCAAATATATTCCTTTCTTTTTAACTACACATTCTTAAAAAAATTTCTTATTTAAATTAATGTTTTATTTTTTAAAAGGACTTTGCTTGATGCCCATCCCATGTGAAAATTATGAACACTTTTATATACAATAATTATGTACACTAAATATTTTTATTTTTAAAAATATACACATTGATAAACGGGTCTATTGGAACCTAACCCACGTTCAAATTCTGCATTCTTAAATCTCAGCCACTAATTTCATGTGGAAGCGTCGACGCCGTTAGATTTCCCTCGCCCTCTCTATATAACCCTTGCGTTATTCCCCTATTCTACCCGGAGCCCCGGCGGCACCTTTCTTTCATAGCATCATAAAATTAGGGTTTAGGGCAGGCCTTCAGATCTTCCCATAAGTTTCTCCGCTTTTGTAATATGTTTTCGTTAATTCATGCGCTCGATTTGTAAAAGAAATGTGAAGAAGCTTCTTTATCTGGTCGGCGGAATCGATATCAATTTCCGACCGACTCGTTCCCTTGAAGCAAAATTGAGCGTGCTGCTCTTGCTACATGTCTCCTGCGGTATTTTTCTCTTCATTGCTTTAGGAGTACGCTGGGGCATCTACATTTCTACATTAACATGTGATTAAATGGAACAACGGTGATGTTTTGTGTAAAATTTTATTTAATTTTTCAATAATTATGGTTAATGGAACAACGGTGATGATCTCTACAGACCTGTAATGATCTGCGAATATGATCGCAATTCATTATGAACATCTAAGGGACTGAGTTGTTTCATACTACTTCTTTACGTTTTATTTCTTAATTTCGCTTCATTAAATCTGGATCCACGCTGTATTTCTTTTTATGACGGTGTGGTATTTTGAAATGAAGCTTAAAAGGAAACTGTTCCTCTCGCTATCCATTACTACCTCCATGAAGTATTTGGACGTTGGGGAACAACATTTCCTTTTGTTAATTATTTTTCCTTGTGATTTTTCTAATCTTAATTAGTAATAACGGAGGCAATAACAAAATTTGCAGGGATGGGGTAAATGTATTTGTGGGATTTGTGAAAAGAGGAACTCACTAAAATATATTGAATGTGAATTGTGTAACTAGAGGAATTTGAATTGGAGGACTATGGACAAGAAATTCATAATTCATTAGAGCTTAACAAGTTTTGTAAAAGGAACAATGCCGTGGGTGCGGGAATTAATCCTCATTGGGTTGTGATATAAGTACATGGTGTCCTGGAAGGCCGGCGCTGACCCCCCTTTTTGGCAATATTTAATGAAAGTGGGACCTAACTCATGAATTCAAAATTGAGCGAATATTTAATTTTTTTTTTTCTGTATTTGCATCATTTTTAAAAAAAATCAGATTTTGTACAGAAATTTGAATTTTTCTCTCACGGGAGGTGGGCCTCACTTGAATTAAACATTATTAAAAAAAATGGGAGCCCATTTTGTTGTGTGTCTATCGGTTTTGTGGATAATTTCCTGTACCCATACCAGTTTCCTGCAACATTTTTCTTTGTAAAATGGATTAATTCTGCTTATGGCTACTAAAATTTGCATTTTTATTTGTTATTTCTCACTCAATTATTTATTTGGGATTGATTATACTCAATTTTATGTGCGAATGAATTTTAGCATCGTGATTAATAATTTTCCTAAATACTCGGTTAGTGTACAAATCACGGGAATCAATTTGTTGCAAGGGACCTTGAACATTTCAACATGCCAATCTGTACTTGAGAATTGCCCTAAAAAATGGAACTTGTCCGTGCGTAATTGAGAATTGGTATATTATGAAGAAGTTAGAAGGTAACAAAGATTAGAAATGTTAAAACTTAACAATTCAAGATTATCAATAATCGAAGTGATGAATTAATTACTTAGAACAATTTCTTGCTATATGGAGAAAAACATCGAAATACGTGACTGAATACTGTATACATTATTAATTTAAATAAAAAAATTGGACAATTATTTTATTCTACTAGGCAAGCCACCATGTCTGTAAGTTGAATTTGCCACAAAAATGAGGAGACGGTATATGAAAATGATAATTGCTACCACAAATTAGGATAACTAATATATTGTTAAAGAACATATGACAAACAATACATTATAAATGTTGCTCCAACACAACTGAAAAATCAAACATTAATGCACAATGGCGAAAACTGCTACAATTTGAAATATTTCTACAGAATCAGAAGTTCGTAAGGGAGGATTGGGAAAAACAAATGATATCTTACAAACATGCTTTCTTGATTCTCACTCCGCTTCTCTCTTTCACTCTGTCGAAAGGTTTCTTTTATGTTTACTCCCCAGTTTTACATAGATATATTGGAGAATGAACAATAGGAGATTAAGATTAACTACTTCAGACTCCATCCGGATCAGTTTCATTCCCAATTTAGATCTCATCTATTTCACCACTTTCATCCCCACACTAATTTCATCTCCATCGTACGTTGCGAACATCATTTTGGACATTCTTTTCATCAATTCTTGTTGACTAGAAGAATGAGGAGACTTGTGTAATAGTTTGTAATGTTTCTCCACAATTGTTAAATATTTAGTTCAATAGTCGATGTAGAAAATGAAAAACAAGCATGGCTGCATCATATAAGTCGAAAAGGCTAATCATTTTCCAATAATGCAATAAATAAGTAAGGATAAGTCAACTGCTTACCCAATAAGTGATTCTTGAACCAAAATTCTAAAAAGACTTGACGTCACATTTCAAAAACTCAACAACAATGACAAACTCATAATCATAAAAAAGTAACTTATTTATACATACACACGGAAAATCGACCAGAGGTGTAAGACATCTTCTCTTATAAATTCGACCTTCAAATAATAATAATAATAATAATAGATGCAAAATCTGCACGGACAAAAATGTGAATAAAAAGAGTCATATTATTTGCACTATATTTTTGTTAACTAACTACATTTTAATTTTAATAAATATCCTCAAATTTTGCTCATTTTTTCACTCACTCCCTCTACTTATTTCATCACATTCTTATTCATATATATTTTTTATTAATTTCCACATTTCGTATTTGATGATAATTTTCGTCCAAGATTTTTGAAGAGGGTATGAAAAGACTTGTTCTCCTCTCTTAATACTGAATAAGCAAACTAAAAAACGTAAGTTCGAAAAATACTTTTCTTTTATTTTAATGAACGTTTGCATTATATTTTTGACAAAAGTTGTCGCCACAGATAAATTTGGCCGGATAGAAATGTGACTAAAAAAGTTAAAGATGTAAGTGAATAATAAGCCATAATTTGGGATTTTCTTTGCAATTAAAATGCGAGGAAGAATCTGGAGACTATATAGAAGTGTGTTTGGGAATATATAATTACATTTTTATATGGCAATGAGTACGCTTTACTGACGAAATGGCAAAAAAGTCCTCATAGAACCTATGACGCGAAGGGCAATCAACGTCTTTATTAGTCCACGTGGGAAAAATTATCAGCACGTTAACAAGCAAGCAAGAAACCTCAGTAGTTTTCATCATTTAGCGTGCGAGTCCTCGGCCAATGTCTCCATACAGGAGGAATTAGGGTTTTCCTCTCAGTTAAAAGGGTCCACAAAATTCGGTTATGCTCTTAAACTCCTGAAAACTCCAGCAATTTGTTTACTCCATTCGTTTCTTTGTCCGCTAATTTTTGGACGGAGTAATTATCTTTTTCCGGGGGCAGAATTTGACCGTTTGAATCTCTCACGTTTCGGTCGAGTAAGCACTTCTTCTCGTTTCGTGGTTTTGATTTTTCTGTGCGCATAATTTAATTAGCTGAAAGGTTGATATTCGAATGAACTTCGGATGGAGTTTTGTTTTTATTTATTTATTTTTTTTTTTTGAAAATGTGGGAAACGAGGATTACTATAAAAGTTTGTTTCTTTATTGCTTGGTTGACTGTTATTGGGCAATTGAATTTGTGGTGTTATGTAGCTTGCTGTACATGAATTTGCTACTAGAAATAGAGGATGGTTTTATGTGTATAGTGAGATGCTATGTTAGAAATGGCCCTCTGAGTTTAGAGCATAAAATTTGGATAAGTTTAAAATTTAGGATGTTTTCCTGAGAAATGTTATACTTAGTAAACTAGAAGTGGGAGAAAGAGACTCTTACCGAAGTCTCTTGTTTCACACAATAGTAAAAGGCAGCAAAAAAGTTTAATAATTTATATTCTGATGAGCCTTTATGGAGGGAATAAGCGTAGAAGTACACGATAATTGAAAATGCACTGATGATACCATCATTTTCTCTTAAATTTTGGAAGGCTCGATCTTCATAGCAATATAAATAGTAGTATATTTATAGTACAAAAATGAGCATGATTTCTACTTCTAAATTCGAGAAAATTGTGATAAACGAAGAGTAAATAACTTTTATACACACTGAACAACTCCAAGAAAAGTGAAATTAAATAAGAGTAGAAGCATATAAATTTTAATAAAGAATGAGCACGTCCTTTACAAGCTTACTTCACGTACATGATTTAGTAGATAGTTGACTGGGTTTAAGTTTCCAACTGTGTGAGAGATGCAAGTGAGTGCATCAATTGCCTCTACTTCTCAGGTTTTACATTGATGGGAAGTTAAAAGCGTTCCTTGGTTCTCCTTTAAGTACTGGGTCATGCACTATTTTTTAGGAAAGTAGTATATCGAGACAATTGTCAATTGCTCAAATGTAAATGAGTAGTGCTATCATCACAATTGTCTATAATTTTTATCTATAGTTACTCCAGGATAGTGAATTACGCAAGCGGCAAACTTCCCTATCTGACACTTGGGAGTTTATAATTTTTCAGAAAAGTAGGACACAGACATGCCATGAAAATTCTTTAAAATTATAAAGGAAGCTCAGTTTTTCGAGTGACCCAACTTGATTATTTATATTCTACATATTTAGTTTTATTTATTTTTTATATTTCAATAAAATCAATGCTTCTTTTAGATTTAACTTTAGGTTGTGAGATCTTTTGGATTAGAGGAGCGTTTATTTGTTTTACTAACATAATTTTTGGGTTAAACTATATATTATTTTTCTAATTTTTATATTCTAAAATTTACAAAATGGAGCTTTGAATGCCCTTGATAGGTGGAGATGTATTAGAACTACAAAGAATAGGAAAACTATAGGACACATCATACAGGTTGTCAGACACATGCTCGACGTGTGTTCGGGAAGTGTCTTTATCCATTTTACGTCACGTTACTTCACTTATTTTTCATCATACAGTTTCTACCATCTAATTGTATGAAGTTAAACCCCTTTGATGCTATTTGTGCATTTCTTAATAACCAACTCAAGCACCATTAATTCATATTGTGTGGATAAGCTCTCACTAGTATGATGTCTATTTGATTGAAATTTGCCCATTTCTAAAATTTAGAGGTGAATCTCTTTTTGTAGCACGTGTTCATCAATACCAAATCACAAGTCAAAACAAACACCAAAACTGCAATTTTTTTTTCTTCATTTCGAGCCTAGAAGTCTATTTTTTCATAAATTCTAAGTTATGTTTCAATCACATGGCTGTACAAATCTCCCCCAACGAAGATCTTATCTTCACTGGGGACTGGTTGAATCAATCTATCAATGTCTTCCCCCTATCTTGCTTTGTTATCTTGTCTACATGCTATATATAGAGGATGCATGCTAAATTGCTAATAACACTTGAATTTTTTTTTCTCCCAAACAAAAATAAATCTATTGCAGATCTCTTTAACTTCTACTGCCTCATCTTTAAACTCTGTTAACTGGTTATTTGATTTTCTATCCATTTCTATAATTTTCTTTGCCTTTATACCAAAGTTAATATCCCTTTTTACCTAATTATTCCTCTCTCCTATCTATTTAACCTCCTGTTTGCAAGCTATGTTTAGTTCCAACACTTCCACTAGTTTTAGGATAAATTAAAAATATTCCTATATATTAGGTTCTTTTCCTAATTCAATTATTCTCAAATAACTTCTTTACCCATCTCCCTTCATTACAGCGTTGGAACCCTTGCTTACTTTTAAACTCCTCTGGGTGCCAAAGTGCCATGTCACTTTTGCAGTACGCCCTACCTATCCCTCACTTTTCACTATACTTGGAGTTCTTTCTAGCTCGTTGCTAGTAGGGGATGCCCAGACAAAATTTGTAGATTATTTCATGTCATGAGATGTAGCACGTTAGAAACATAAGCATGAGGTTAATACATCACAAACGAAGACTAGAAATTTTCCTTGTATTCCCTCAGTATTAACGATATGTTACTATGGGGTCTGTAAATATATTAAATTGGAAAAAATATATTTACATTATCTGGTAGATAATTTAACACTTCAAAGTATCTATTTAACATTTCAGGCCTCACCATCGACGCTTTCCATGGTGAAATTAATCAAATTTACCCCTATTACCAATTCAGTTTAAGCATGATTTATTGATCTGACTATTTGAAGAGTGCATGTGAATGGAGACCCTGAGGGTTTTAAGTTTACCCCAACAGTTAAAATAAAAACCCAATGATGAAGCAAACAGTTTTATCCTTCAAGCTCTTCTACAACATGCTTTACTCACCATTATCTTGGCTTTTTAAACATTGTTATCTTATTAGGGCATTGTATTAAATGCCCACTAAAGCTTCTTACATTTAAAGCTGATGGATTAAAATACATGTCATGATCATGATTACATCAGATTATAATACTGTAGGACAGGAGCTTTATAGAGACCAAGCTTGAATCTTTCCTGAACTCTGCTGTCCAACTAGGAATTCATTAACTTGATACCCTTCTGCCACCCTAGGTGGCAAATTATGTATCCTAGTTTTATGCTAATACACAATAATACAGGCTTTGTGGGTCACCCTGAATATCAAGACAGTTCTTGATTCAAATTGTACTTCTTATGGTGTTAATTATTTTTCAATAGCCACTTTAATTTGTACGTGTGAATTTTTTGTCCCTACACTATATTCCACCACTGTTATTATAGCATCGTCTTTCATTGTAGTAAATATTGATATTAAGTAACTCAAGTTTTTAATTTCTGCAAACTACTTTTTATGCTTTTTCAAAACGAAAGGAATTCCTATCCAAACAAAGAATAAAAGCTTCATGCTTGATCAAATTGGGGGTTCCTGAAGTGTTTCATGTTAAAATTTTAGTTATGGGGTTATAGAAGTTCTGGGGTTCTTTGAAATTGATTGTTTAGTCTATTATTCTTTTTTCAGATATAGATATAATTTCGTTCACGATTGGAGTTGCCAATATCTGGCAGGTATGCTTCCCTGATTTTTTCCTCTCTTAATGGTTACATCTTATGATGTGATTGACACTATATGAAAATTATGCGGGAGTCACATGTTTACAACGTTTTGTCTGGCCATTATGCTATTCTCGAAACATAGCTCTGCAGGAACTCTCATATTTTTACCTTGAATATAATGGTTTTGAAAAGGAAAAATGGATTTCAGTATTGGATACGTTCCAATTAGTGACTTACAACTACAGTTTATAAGTCTAGATATGGACTTGAATGATGTTTTGATGCCTCAGAATATATGGGCACTTAGATGGAGAATCAATTTTTCAGTCTTATGTGAGGAGACACTGAAAATGGTGAATAAAGTTACCATATCATTAGAAATTTCACTAGTTTAGAATCTAAATGAAGGAAGTATATACTTGCTGCAACGCGCAGGAATACATTTATTTTCATTCAATGGAAAAAGAACATAAAAGTTGTAAAAATATATCTACTTATAGGATGGAAAACCAAACAAAGTGAGTAGCTCAGAAAAGTTACAATGGAATGATGCTTGGCGACAGCTTATCAAATAAGAGATTTAATTAACAAAGGATACCCTGGGTATAATTTGAGAATATTGTCTTGATTCTGCAACACAATTGAAGTTATTGGACAATCCTAAAAGGGAAAAATGGTTATACAAATGGAATGAAGGGAGCGATAAGGTAATGAATGAAAAAGGAAGATTGTATAAAGAAAAATTAATTATAGAAATGAACATTAGAAGGAGCAAGGGAGGCAGTTCTTTTAGAATAAATGCGAAGTTCTCATTGTATGTAGTCAATAATTTTGCAGTTGGCTTAGGACCGTTTGAAACTGCTATCCGAGTCCAAAGGCTCAGATTGTCTCTTCTGTCAATGCATCAACAGGTATGTAGCTATAACACTACTCTTTTTTGTTCCATTTTTCACACTTCATTTATACCTTTTTTTTTTCTAATGTGTAAATGGCATATTACTCTTGTTGATATGGAAAATGGAATACCTGTCAATTATCATTAAAAGATGGGCAACTCACTCCCTAGTGGTTTTCGATCCAACTAGTTGCTCTTGTTAGTTCCTAACAATGAGCATAGCACACTCACAATGAAACAGTGTGTGCATTGCAAAAGCTTCATTCTTAAAATTGTGAAAAAGAGAGGAAAACAGCTTACTTGCAAAATGCTTGGCAGTTGCCACAAAGCAACCCTCAACTACAAACGCCATCAAATATTACCTTCAATGCCAACGCTACTATGATCGCAGATCAATTATTTGCATTCAAGAGGATTTCCTCAAATGATATAAATCCTGACTACATTTTTGATGGGCTTAGGCTGAATATGAGGAATTGCTTTTCCTACCTAATTTTAGATCTGCCTCTAAATCATCATCTTATTCAACAACAGATTCCAATATCTAACGAGGGCCAGTATATTTAAGCTAAAGATTGGTGCAGTTGCTAATGTGTTCTTATTTCCACCTTTGTACTGCTTCAATGAGGAATGCCAGTGAAATGTTCCCTATACCACCACCAGCACCACCTTGAGCAGCTTTTGTATTTTAATGAAAAACCCACTTCAGTCCCAGCTGTGAAATGCTGATCTTTACCGAACTATTACTTATCACATCATCAACAACTCTGATGTATACATGGAGATACTGGTCTATTATGGAAGCAAATATAATTAGATTGGGTTAACAGAGGGGGATCAACTAATCAGGTTTCAATGTTTTGTGGTGTTGGGCCCTACTTAATCCTTATGAACCTGTGGTCCCCCTGTAAAATGATTGCGAGAGGAATTGACTGACTGTTGAGTATGGTACTCTCATGCTAGGGAAACACATTACTGCTTAATTTAGTAGTTGATCATCTGTTTTCTTCTTTGAATAATACGCAGGGAATATTGCTCTACTTGTACAGCTTCTGATGATGGATCCTGATAGCAAGAGATTTGGAAGAGGTACCATTTGTCAGAATGTGAAGTTTGTTTGTTTACACTTTATTTGTATATCATGACGTGTGTATAAAATCTTGTTGCATGCTCCGGCTTTTGATTTGAGGTCATATTCCCTTAATCAATATTAACAAAAATAAAGCTAGCATGGATTAAATATGGTTGATATTAACTTCATATAGTATTATTAGGTATTTACATAAATTAAGAATTTGCATATATTAAGTGTGTGTTTGTCTTTCATTATCGTAGAAGAAATGGAGTAATGAATAGTATTTTTTGGAGAATGTGTGGTTGAAATTTAAAGTAACTTTATTGGTTTGTGTATAGAATATTTTATTGAGTTAATGTGTAGTGGAGAATCTTACTGTAGCACACAATATTTTGAAATAATGGGGGACAAACGAGGCCTAAATGCATAATTTCAGCTTCATGGTGCTGTCTTGCTTTAAGTAAGGTTCTGACATTATGGAAGCATGTGTGGCATAGAATTCAGAGTCTAATGTAGCAGTTGTATGCATTATTGGAGAAATGTTGTGGTGAAGCTTCTTTTGAGAGAAACAAAGTTGTGAGCAATTGATGGAGATAGAAATAGTAGTAGATAAGATTTTGAAATAAGAGTTTAATTCAAATTATGATTGTTTATATTAGATTAAATTAGATTTAATAATTCGATAAAGTTCTAATTTAGTAGAAGTTCTTTTGATTTTAGATTATTCACTCTATATATAGAGGACTTATTCATTGTAATAAGCACACTTGATTACATGAATAAAACTATTTCTCATCCTAAAAATTCTTCTCTTTGATCCCTTTTCTCTTTCATCTTCTTGTTCTTTGTCAAATTAGTACTCTCCTGCGTATGCCTTCATTTCTTGTGTATTTCTTATTACGCACATGATTTTGTAACTTCAATCAATTGTTTGTGTTTTGAAATTAGGATCAAGAGAACTTACGGGTGCAGTGGATCTGATTAGCCATTACAAGTTGTTGCCTCACCATGAGTTTTTCTGCAAGAGATCACTTCCCATATCAATTTCCGACTCACATTACCTTCACAATGTGGTTGGAGACACAGAAATAAGAAAAGGAGAAGGGATGCAATTGGATCAGCTCACTCAGGATACATCTTTTTTACGAGAGACTAATGTTACAATACAGCCATTTGACTTGGATATTCTCAGAGAAGCCTTTCAATTCGGGGAAATGATTCCAGTTGTACTACCTCCTGTAAGAAATTCACTGCTTCTGAGGCTTCGACTGAATTCTGACATTTTGATTCAGCATGTTAAATCCTTCCCCCCTTGTGACTTGAATTTCCATATTTTAGGCTCCTGAACTCGTGCTCTTTGGTCTTACTAATATTTTTTGCCGCATTTTTTGCCACTCTTGGGAGTACTAATGTGGTATCTTGTCATGCTTTATAGTCTGAGAAGGGTACTCCTGTGGTTGCCGGAAAATCTAAAAATGAGTCTAAAGACAAGGAGAAGAAGCATAAAAAGCACAAGGACAGAGATATGGAGAAAGATAAAGAGCACAAGAAGCACAAGCATCGCCATAAAGATCGAAGTAAAGACAAGGGAAAGGAGAAAAAGAAAGATAATGGTGGCCATCATGATTCTGGCACTGATCACTCAAGGAAACATCATGAGAAGGTTTGTAAATATTTTATTTTGTGATGTCTTTTCTTGTGAAGAGAGAATTCAGCTCTTGGTAATGGGCAAATTTTTAGAAATGGATTACCATATGCTATGAACCGCGGTTTTCCTGTGATTTATGTTTTCCCGTGCCTACTGTCTGGTTATTAAAGTAGTTCTATGTTCAATTAATGAGACCGAAATGAAGATATCTTCTTTAGACACAAGAAGGCTATTCTTTGGGAATCTCGACAAGTCGTGGATTTGATTTGTATCTGGTTCAGTCATAGCCTTCCATTTGAAGTTTTCTTTAAACCATTTAGACTCTTCTCCTACAGCATGAGTATTCTGTCACTGTATGCACTTAATAAAATTCTTTATGATTTTAGAAGAGGAAGCATGGTGGAGATGAAGATATCAATGACAATCACAAACACAAGAAAAGTAAGGTAACAAGGGACAATCAAAACGGTTCTTCTATTCCTTTATTTTTATTTTACTTCGTGTATTCTGAGATATTGTGCAGAGATTATCTCATGGGTTATGTTATTAACCCTTTACCACCATTTCTATAATTTCCTTGATTAGTGCCATCTTCTTACGCAATACAATGTTGCAGCATAAGAGCTCAAAGATTGACGAGATGGGTGCAATAAAGGTGGCAGGCTGAAAAGGAGCAAGTGATCTGTTATTGTTTTTTCTGCTCAGATGTAGCAGTTGAGAATTTGAGGGATCTGTTTCTTTCTATTGTCAGATTATCTGAGGTATACATTAACATATTAATGAAAGTTTAATTTTTCAACTTCTTGTATCATTGTCATTCTTCACCCTGCATGGCACAAACTTTTTGCTCTAGTGCTAACACGTGTATATACAGATGTTGGTCTTTATTAGGTCATCTTTCTCATCCTACACTGAAAACCTAATATGAAAAGAAGTGGGGTGGCATCTCCTTTTGATGCTGACACAGAGCAATTTCTATAGGCTTAGTCACGTGTCAAATGTATTAGTTCTTCTAGGAATGAATAAATGATAGAAATACCCCATGAATACAATTATTACCATCCAAAGAAAAATTTAAGTAAATACAAGAATAAGTAACTGACAACTCATATGAAGTAAATACAAGAATAAGGAACTGACAACTCATCAAAGAGAGAAGGGTGACACCTTTCAAATAAAAGTAGACTTGATATCAAAATAACAAAAAAACAGTGTTCAAAAAACCTCCTATTTATACTCATTTTAGGTGGATGCTACTTAATGTCTATACATGTATCCTACTAATGACACGTATTTATGAATATAGTCATCCATTGTGTACAAGAATAGATATCTTAAGATAAATGGGATTTAAGATAGAGTTTGATTTAGACTAGATTCATTAATTTTGATAACTGTGATTTTGTTATTTTAATGATTGTTATTTACTGCATTCAAAAAACAATTGTTATTTACTAGAAGCTCTAATAGACTTTAAATCTTTGTTCTATAAAGAGGGCCTAGCTTTTACTATTCCATATGGCATTATGAATATTGGATGCCAGATTTTCCTGTTAAACCTGTCGTCTCTCTCTAAATTTCTGTCCATTTTCTCCTCTCTTCCTATTTTCTCTCATTCTCTTTCGTTGACACATTCTGCATCAAAAATCATTGGCTGATTGGCTTGAATGTGAGTAAAAATGCCGCTTCTCAGAAGACAGAACGCTAAAAATGAGAGCAGTTTGACTTCTCTTCCTTCAGATTGGTAATTATTAATTAATAACACTCCTGTGTGTCGGATAGGTTTTATGGTCTTATCCCTCCTTTTTAACTAGTTTCCTTCTCTGTGCATTCTTCTTATTTGTTTACAGGACTCCGTCCACTCTTATTTTGCATATCATCTGAAGTTTTGGAGTTTCTTAGCATGATGCTAATCATTCCATTTTATCTTTTACTAATTGTTGTGGGCTGAAATTGTGATGACTATTTGTATACTTGTGACTACTTTAAGTTCCCCTATGAAGAAGAAGTTGGTACAAATATTTTGGTACTCCTAACATTTAACTTGATTTCTAGTTTTTGAAAAATTTCTATTACTACAGAATTATTTTACCGAACTCTTCGTGTGTATTATGGGATCTAAGTTCGAACTATTACCAAAGAATTCTTCAAAAACTCTTACGCATACTTGCATAGCAAAAAATAGATTCTGTTGTAGATAATACGGGCCACACTGTACAGTAAGGGAAGAATCTTCTATTTCCATCTCAGTTGTAAGTTATGATTAAAATTCCTTGTGAATTATTTCTCCTCAATAAAAAATAACATCAGTCGAAACTTAAGGTGGCTGATTAGTTAACTGGCTGTAACGTGTGAAAACTTTGTTTACAGGCTATTTTCTTTTGATTGCAACAAAATAGCTTCTTTATGCTACGAAATTGTCTTGCTTTCACCGTCTCTCTTCTTTTGCTGACATTATGCACAGATCTAGTATCATACTTCTCAAATCACACTCGTGTGTTATTGTTGTTTCATTGTCTTTGCCATGCAGAATTGTTTTTGGGCTTTCTAAAGATTGCCCTAGAAGGTGAACTCACTTGTTGAAGTAGACTTTAGTTCGGGGTACAAAATGCTGAAAAGTGAACTTTGTTGTATCATAGCAAGAACCCTCGAGATAGTTTATGCATGAGATATGATTATATGGTACATAGGCGAACATCATAGCCTATCAATGTTAGACATGCTTGTAGTTTAAATGGTAGATTTCAATCAATTCATTGCTCTTGGCAGCACTTAACGAATGAATATCATCAATTTGGATGATGCTTGTAATGGGGGATTTTAAAGTTAATTTTCGACATCTTATAGTATGTAATATTCGAAGTTTCATCACATATTTGGTTTAAATGACTCGTCAAATGCATGGAAAATGGCACATGCCTGATGCCTCAAGGCATGGTTCAGAACGAGTTGCTGTAGAATCATTTTGTGGCCTATCCTATTATTCTTTCATGCGGTGGAATGGATCCATCAAAATTATTCTTAGCAACATATTGTTTTGCTAAGAACTCGGCATTCTCATTAAAGTGGGAGCGGTCGATCTCGGGGTGACATGATTATAGCTAACTGCCATTTCGAAAGAATACTAAATAAAAAGAAATCGATTGATGTATACTTTGGCTTGAAATTAGATGACAAATATTTGTAAATCTATTTGGTTTTCAAACTAGATTTCCACTGAAACAAGCGGAAACATTTGCTCAAAAATACTCTGCCGTTTATGAATTGTTATACTAGCTCAGATACAATTTCTGGTAATAGTTGATAACCTAACATGTCACGGCCATGAACAGAATTGAGGGTGAGTCGAGCCGTTTGGCTCAGCTCATGCCCGAAGCAAGTCACCTGCACATGGGGCGAGCTGACTCGTTTTCTCAAATTCTGTCTCGCAAGTAGCCAACCTATCAATTTCTATTTTTATTTTAAATAAAAAGGAGGAACGAAGATGTCAAGCTTTTGACAAACTTTATATCAGGTCTTGTTCGGCCGCAATTAGAAAGAAAAAATGCATTTTTGAATAGTAATTTTTGGAGAATACAGAATTAAAAATTAAGAAAAAAAAATTGATTTACGTATAATATTATTTTATTGAAAATGTTTGTTTGAAAATGAGTTTATTTAAAAATGAATTAAAAAAAAAGACTCGGACATATTCTTTAAAAATACATGACTAAAAATAAGTTTATGTTTGACACATTCTTTAAAAATACATTATTTCAAAACTCATTTTAAACTACACATTCTTCAATAAAATAATATTTATCATCGTATCAATAACTTTTCCTTACTTTTTAATCATATATTTCTCATCATATCACTATTTAAAATATATTCTTTCATCAATAATATCCATCACATCCCAAGTTGGGATCAGCATATCTCGTGCTCCTCCTAATTAAGGTTCTACTTGGTTCAGCTAAAAGGTTGGATTAAAATCTAAATTAAAGTCATCAATTAATTTTAACCACGTATTTAATGGGCTCTACAAGTTTTCTACCATACATTCTATCAATTTTATCAAAAAATCTGAACCAGCAATATTAGTGTTGTGGAACATAAATACTTGGGCACGAAAATATGGCAAACAAGGAAAATAACAAGTAATGGAAATCTAGATAGCAGATAGAATGAAGATAAGCGTATAACGCCCATTACCTATCAGTAGAGAAATATGGAAAGCGGGAAAGGTCAATAAGGAAATACATGAAAAAAGGAGGTAGTTTGGCTTAGCTTATTTCTAGGAAAAAGGCAATAGAATTTGTTGTCAACAAAAACAAGAAATAAGCAAATTCTTTTACATCTTTCCTAGAATTAAGCTGGAGCCAAACTGCTCCGAGAGAGAGAGAGACCAACGAATATTTCTCTATATATATATATATATATATATAGAAAATACGGAATTGATCTTTTAAGCATTTATGCTAAGCACCAAGTGACGTGGCACATTACAATAGGCGTATAATCAGTTTTGTAATCAATCATTATTTCTCATCACCTATTGTAGTGTGATATCACCTAGTGCTTAGCATAATGTATTTTGTAACAATAGGTTCTTATGCTAAGCATCGGTGTTTAGGAGATCAGTTCTGATAACGGAATTTGGAAATAATGGGTGGCCAAACAAGGGCTCAATAAAATAGATCATATCAATTCACCATCTAATTGGCAGCTGAAACTTGGTATGTATGCAATGCAGCACTGAGCATGTCTTGACAGTTCAATAAGACCCGAAGAAAAAAAAACCTTCAGGAGAATGATTGGTAAAATAAATGAGATTATATATTTTTTTCATTTTAATACTATCTAGGGCTATCCAAATAAGCTATAATATATTTGCAAAGTATATGATAACCCTAATTTTTTAACAAAATGAATATGTAAAATTGATAATAAATACAAAAATTATAGTAGTTGATCAAACAATATATCAAACACTGTTGATCATCAAGGAAAGCTTCCATTTCGGTTTCTTGCTCATATCAAACATGCATGATCCTAACAAAATGGTAATGGATTGAGCTGCTGAAACTCTCGACATAATTCTTGAAAGAATGAAGAATTCTATAATTGCTAGCATCGGGGCTCTGATTTTCTCTCAGATGATTCATTTCGCTCAGTTTAAAAAGTTCAAATATCCTTACAACCTTCTTTAACCAGCTTTGGAGCAATCCCACCTACATAACTACAAGATTGTAAGCCCTTTATAGAGTTAATGTTCTTATGGAACACGGAAAGATTAAACAATCCAAATGAAAATGAAAAAAGAAATTAATCACAAGCACTCGAACAAAGAAAAAGAATGAAACGTATAGAAAATCGAAATCCCTGGCCGATTTCTTCAAACTAGAAGGAATCAAACTGTAGTTTCTAGGAAGAAAATCCGTGATCTTACACAATCAATTTTCATTCTACTACTAGCAAAGATGCATCTCTCCATACAAGTTCATTTGAGAAGACGATCTAAACGGGGGCAGATGAAATTCATTCATCTCTTGAATATTTATAAAGCTGTGATCCACATCTCCAAGAAAACTCATAAACCCATTTGAATTATGTCCTCCATACAACATTTCTTCACTGATTTCCTTCTTCATTCTGTGTTTATTACTCTGTGATACAGGCACATCTCCTGATGATTCCACTTTCTTCATTGACTCGGTAACATTATTATTTCCCTTCTTTGTACTTTTCCCTTTTCCTTGTGCCGTTGTAGGTTTACCTGTGAGTCTTTGTACAAGCTCTCGAAAATTTTCGACGTCTGTCTTTATAATCTCTGGTGCGACTACGTGAATTACTCGTATCTTTGGCTTTCTTTTGGATATTGTGTGTGAATACTTGTCCAGCCCCAACTTAGAAGGGGTTAAGATGGCCTCACATGTCTGTGGCTGCTTCATGATCTCTTTAGTGGAGAGAGAGAGAGAGATATGTTGGATAAACTGCAGAATATGGAGCTCGCTCTCTATATATAATATACATGCTAGGATTCAGTTGGAGAGACAAGGGGTACAATATATTAAGGTTGGTAAATGGATATCAAGTGGAATATTTTCTTTAGCTATGTTCCTATTGTCATTCGAGCGAATTCTAGCTAGTCGCGACTTTAATTCTTCTGACCATTTGTAAAGGAAGTACTACTTTCAAGTTTTAAAATTTGATCCAATTTGCTTCCTTCTCGTCTCTAGTTCTCATGTGAGAGGGTGTATGAACCCCTACCCGTGTACATTTCAAACTTTGGCGTTTCGACTAAAAATGGTTCATGCTAGAGTTCTTGAACAACTAGGCATGTCTAGTTTTGGGCAACAAAAAGTCCAAGAGAGAAACTAATCTTGCCCTTTGGAAGTGATGATAAGTTGGATTTTTGTCTGACAAGCTTGAATTGAAAATAATATAATTCTGCAATGTGTACATATCATATTCAGAGAGTTGAAAAAATAATTTATTAGTCTTATTTTGTCTAATTAATAATGGTGTATCAACTTCAAACCTACAATTTGCACAAGGAAGTCAACTCTTCTGATGGTCATGCAACATGCGTTATTGTTTTTATTTCGAAAATAAAGTAATTGGACAACCCTATGAGTATAAGCATATTTATTACAAGAAATTCACTTAATAAAGACTCTCGAAAAGTCTATTGATGACCTTTTTCAGAAGAAACAAACAAGAAATACTTTTTTACAACAAAAATTTCCATAGTTGAAAAGGATATTTCTTACCGTAGTGATGGGATATATTTTCTCCATAAAATCAACGTTCAGTTCAATAGTTAAGTTGATAAATAACATTGTGCAACTTTTCATAGTGTGTGTAGAAGTCGAATTGAGAGGGAAAAAAATGAAAAGAATTAGGATTTTAGCTCTGTTTGGTGGGGATTAAAATCAGATTTTTAGTAGATTTTAATAAAAAATGATGAAATGTATGATTAAAAAGTTGTGAATAACATAAAAATATAATCAAAAATTAAGTATTGAATTTAACATAGATTAAAATCAAAATTTCAATCCCTACCAAAGAGTTACTTAGTATCTATCTTAAAATTAAAATACCTACAACAAAAAATATATTAAAATATAAGTCCAAAACGTTGCTAATATATGTAAAGAAATACGAGAGATTGAGAAAAGAAAAATAGTTTGGTGGTGTTGTGAACTCAAAAGACAAGTGGAAGTATAATAGTTGTCGTCTAACATCAACAACAATGACATTTTGATTAATTAATTAAGCAGGATAATCAATGTACTTACCTATGTACTTGTTACTAAGGGTCCGTTTGATAGAAATTTTGAAAAATCAAAAGTTACTTTTGAGATTAAAAAATTATTTTTAGTATGTTTGAATATATTTTTTTTAAAGTAACTATAACAAAAAACTCTTCTACAAAAAACAAAAATCCTATCAAACCAGTTCTAAATACATTATCCCACCACATTTTGGTGTGTTTATCTAAAAGATGTAGTCCACTTCAATTTCACATTGGATGTGTATGTGAACTTCACTACCTTCCTTCGTGACCTCGTTCCTTTCGCAAAGTCAAACATTCTTAATTTTAGGCAGCTTGTAAAAATGGTTATCATGGTTAAATAAACGACCTCACACAATTTTTTTTTTTTAATCATAATAATCATAGAATGGTTATTTCGTCGAAAAAGGTTTGTGGAGAGACTTTTCAAGGCAAAAAATAAATAAATAAATAAATAATTCATCTTGTTATAGTTAAATGGTTTTCAATTTTTACCTTTAACACGCCTTTATAAAATTGTGGCTTGTTTGAGTACACTAATTTTAAAATTTGAATGCTGAATTGATCTTTAGAAGAACCAAATTGCTCGATTAAATTAATGAAATCTGATATCATATTAAGACATAAGAGTTAATTTTAAAAAGTCAACTATATTAAGAAAAGTAATTCAAACTTTTATACGTTGATTGATTGATTTGATTTTTACCCTCAACCATCTTAAGATAGTTTAATCCCTTTTTGGGTACAATTTTGGAGATGAAGGTTGGAACCATGTCTTCGTAAATGGTGTGGATTCTTGAATTCAAATGAGATGATCAAATTAAGATACCAATAATTGATAAGGAATGGAAAGTGGGGCACCAAAAACTCAAGAATCTGCGGAGTTTTTGATAGTATATTCCTACTATAGGAAATGGCTGCATTATGCCTTAGTTGTGATTATTGTAGACAATTGAAAGTGCATCGCACTCCTAAACATTGTGCAATCTATTTGATATGATAAAGCAAACACTTCCATGCACGCCCCCAACTAATGAAAACCTTTTGCATGTTAAAATATGTTTGGGCTCAATTTTAATTTTAACACTTTTTTTTTTCTCTTTTTAATTACACATTTTTCAATAAAATAATATTACACACAAACCCAAAACTTTTTTATCTTTCTAACCACACATTTTTTGAAAAAACACTATTTCAAAATATAATTTTTTCCTCAAAATTTCGTTTTAATGGAGCCCAAACAAGGGCTAAGTGCTTGCCAAAACTCAAACAAGATAGACCGGGACGGATGAAATGGATAAAGTATTTGAGGAATTTTGCGTGATAGGAAGATTTGATAAGGGAAAGAACTTAACTTATTTGGAAGATTGATTAGATGAGACATACTTTACAACTCTAAATGTTATGTTGTGGTTAAATATCAAGACGTTTATGAGATGAATGTAGCAAAATATTAAAGATAACGTGTGATCTTGTATACAATAGAAATAAGAATACATATGCCAACAAGTGAAAGTGAATTTTATTGAAAAAAAATGGAAGTTGGTTAAAAACCAACCTTTTTATATGGCAAACATAAAAAATTTAAAAACCAATAAAATAATAAGGAATCGACTGGCCAGCTCAATAAGAGCACAGCCTCTAATCGGCTCGGACTGGCTCACGGGCTAATATGCCTCAACAAATGGGCCTTTGAGTACAGGACCGTATACCATAATTATTTTATCTCCTAATTTTTATGTTTCGCAATTTGTGCATATTTCATGCGTATATCTTGATTTTGGTAAGTCAAAACTTAAAACGGTTTTTTGCACCAGTAAGTCACGATTTTATCGTATTTGCATACACATTTTCTATTAAATGAAATATAATTATGCAACAGTTTTCCAACAAAAACTATACTCATAGAAGCCATAGTTTCAAAAGCTATACTCACAATAGATTTACCAAACAGATCCTAAGAATCAAATTGATCTATGCAACTTATTTTCTAACTGAGCAAGTTCCTCAAGTCTTAATACACTAATGGATGAATCATTAAAGCACTGGAATCACAACTGAATGAGCACAACACTATTTGGTCATTGCTTCCGAAATTTACTGCATAAAGTTCACAAGTATTATACAGGCATTGATTTTGCTTTATGCCAATGAAGAAAAGGGAGGGTAGGAGGGACGGGGGGGAAGGGCCAAGAATTGCACTTTTGTGTTATCAAACAGTAACATGGTCATCCATAGCAAAAATTACACTTGACAGAACCATTATTGGCGATACGATGACCGTGAATAACCATGACGACTATTTATTACCTGCAAATACAAAGGAACCGGCAAAATTCAAAATCTTGAGTTACAAATTCTGCAGGACAAAATGACATTACCAGAACATACCTATCCATATTCATGGACTTGGAACAAATTCTAAATTTATATACAAGTATTTCACCAGA
The DNA here is from genome assembly GCA_903798255.1 of Fraxinus quadrangulata. NCBI lineage: Eukaryota > Viridiplantae > Streptophyta > Magnoliopsida > Lamiales > Oleaceae > Fraxinus > Fraxinus quadrangulata. Next base: position 16,880 of record CAIGRB010007812.1, on the reverse strand, counting down.
TAAATCAAAATCGATTCAGACGTAATCTAATACAACCAAAGCTGTAAAAGTCAGAAGTTGAGGAGGATAGAAAGGATGAATTAACAAAGAGAAGACATCAGTTCAAGAAAAGAAAAATCAAAACTTGATACACTACAATATTAAAAAGAATGCATGTATAAATTATAACATGTATATAGAAGATTGACTGAAAGATACCTAACGTGATCTTACAAAAATTAACACAGAGGAACTCTCAAGATATTCAAGACAAAACTCGATAAGCTATACTTAGCTCAATCCCAACCAATCAAGCATCTCAAGAAAAAAGAAAAGAAAGTGGTTCGAAACTCGCTGATAGGAAAGGAGAGAAAAACAAAGCAATTTCTTGCGTACCAACCATTTCAACCATAACTTTTTGCTAAACTAAACTAACTAGTAGTGCCAATTGGCTGGCCCAACCATTATCTTAGTGTTAGCCCACATTTTGACATGCCAGAAACATTCTGCAGCCCTCCGAGTCCATAACGGTAATAACTATATATACTGTGCGAGATAGAAACAATTTCCACCACTTCGACAAAACAAAGATCCCTTCCAACCCAAACAGGCAAAATATTGATGTCTGGAACTTCATTAGCTGCACTATCTCCATATACATTTATAGAGCCAATATATGATGCGATGGCTAAGAAGATAAAACACGCATATCTATTATAACAATAACATAAGCATTAGATTTCTTCATTCCTTGTCAAAATGTTCTATTTAACTCAAGTGTAAAAATAAAGCATAAAAAAAAAAGTTCATTTCAGTGTGGGATCAATAAATTTTCTTAGAAATCTACTCTGACCTAGCGAAAAAAAAAAACATATAATGTGTGACAAGGAACTAAAAGCATCAATCTCTGCCATCCTACTCATCACGCTTTTCTATTGAAATCAGAGAAAATTTCAGAATATGCCCACTCAGGCTAAACATAGAGGTAAAGAGGTCCACATTTCCATCAGAACTATGTAAGGTCTTAGTGGTGCATGAGCTTTCTTAGAGTTCTATTCCGGCTTTACTTCCACTCCCAGATTATCTGTTTCAGTATTAATTGATGCACAAAAGCTTTTTATATAAGGAAAAATAATAAGTTTCAATCTCAACAGAAAACCTTTTTCAGAAAAAAGACCTTCACAACATTGTAATGCTCATGACAGAAGCTTTGTACTGTACCCATGACTAAAAAATAATCATGTGAAATCCCAATTGGCTTCGATAGGTGATAAGCATTGCAACCTAAATTACAACTTCTAAACCTTCCGGCAAAAGCAACTAAACTAATTTAACTCAAACATTACAAGGGAGAGAAATTGAGATCAGCGTATCATAACAATGCACCAGCATCTCAGGACTTCAGAATTATGACCAAGTCTCAGGTAATTGTAATATACTTTTTCAATCTCAAATGTCCCTGATATCATTGTCCGTAGTAAACAAGTACTTTAATATGCAACAAAGAAGCATTTAACAAATACTGACGCGTTAGAGACAAAGATTAAAATAGATTTATTATCAAATTATTAAATTTTAAATTTTTCTAAAAAGTTCTCAAATTTCTATAAACTGATAACTAAACCTCTGTTTGGGAAGAATTTATATGTTTCATTTATAAATTGATATAATTGAGTGGTGGATAGTACTTGTGGCCCCAATGAAATGTATGGTTGAAAATAAAGATTGACAATTTATAAATAATTCAAAAATTTTGCCAAACAGAGGGTAAATGAGAATTGGATTATTTTTTCTATATGTTAACCCAATACAACCCATGGAAATGGGTCATTTAATTTAGTTGATTGACCCCATCCCCACACCATGAGACTCTTATCCATCCATTTCCTAAAAGATTCCCCCCATCTTGAGAATGCTTTCCCACCTGTCTCTCCCTCCCCCGCCTTCCCGCTACACGCATCTCTCCCTCTCCATCTCCCACCTTCCCTCTTCACCAGTCTCCATGACCCACTCTTTTTGCATACCCTTTTCCTGTCTCACAATCCTTTCCACTTTTCCCATTGGGGCACCCTTTCCTAGCCTTCTAACTAATTTCATCTATATGTTCCCTGCCATTTAAACAATTTTTCACATTTAAAGAATCTGAACAAATTTCCCCAATTTGAACAACCAAAACAATCATTAGTTTGCTAGAATTATCGATAGAATCATAGTTAGTTTTGCTCTATGCAAGAATCATTACTAGATTTACCGAAATATTTAAGTAAGCATCCCCTTTACCAGTGTCACATCCAACTCCACAAGTCTTTTAAGGATCTACTTTCACTTGTGCAGAACTCCAAACTCTTCATAGATCCTTGCCACCTCAATCCATCTTGAGTCTAAACGATAGTCGTGGTTGATTTCAACGTACACAACTTCCTAGCTTGAACACCCAAATGAGCTCATAGCTGCACTTGATTCCCGTGCAGTCACCTATTCATAGTGCTTATGTTTATCAAGGTTCCAACTCTCACGCCGCAGCATGCTTTCATGGTTAGACCTGACTAGCTAGAATTCTTTCTCTCAACTTAGGGTCCATTCAATGCATACTCAATTGCAGGGCGCACTATTGCTCTATCTCAAGCATTCTGGATTGCTAACAGCCTAACAACGCCCCACAATCCACATAGGTAACTAGCATGAATACCCAAATGCCTCACTGAGCAGCACTTGATGCTCCCCCTGCCCCATACTTTATTCCTTTTAAAATTTATCACCAATATGCCCCTCTCCCATTCATCAAGAGTTGTTTCTCGGCAAAGGCCTGGCAACATCAACAATTTCATAAATGGGTGGTAAGGAGACTTGAGCCTGGATCTTTGGTTGCTATGATACTAAATTAAACCACGTAAAGTTAGTTTTTCCTTTCCTTGTCAAATAATATCTTAATTGAAATTCTCATCAGCTCATATGATGCCAAAGACTACTGTTAGACGTAAAAGCCCTCTCCTACTATCAACATAGTTCCTTCAAATGATCGCTTTACAACATATTGGATATAAAAACTCCATCGAAGTCACTAACTCAGTGTTATTGGAAAAATAGACATCTTCTAAACGCAATTTTTCTAGATCTTTCTAAACCAAAGTCATTTTACTTTTAAATATGTTTACCTCTCCAAAAAATCATAGTTTTTCCATTTATAACTTTAATTTACGTTTAGAGCCCATCTTTCACCTACAAATTCTTGTCAACTTGAGTATATGACGCATTTCCATCATATTCCCACCTTGATGGGAGTCCGACACCTCATATGACACACAATCACATGTTGATTTGTTTTGCTTTCTTTCAATTTTGACGCTCTCTAGGAAATCTTGTGGTTAAACTAACATTTCAATATCTCCCTAAGCACTCTTTTGAAATTTAGGAATTTTTTAATTGAACAGAATTTTATCCTTGATAAATAATGGAAATCAAATATTAGACCAATAACTTATTAATATGTCATTCACATCAAATGGAAAACCTTTAGGACCTTGTTATTTCATTTTTGTATGTTGAAAACTTGCAATGCCTTAATTGGATACACAAGACTAAGTTTGGATATAATTACGTGGTGGAAAAGTCTAGAGGAAGCAAGTATGATTTAGAATTGGTTATAACATCAATGCAATTGGCTATGGATGTTTTCACTTCAAGATGAGCTTGACGAATTTTATGAGTATGGGTTGAGAATCTTATTGTGTAATTTTATGTTGAACCACTCTGTTTTGTATTCGATGTCAATAACCTTATTGTCAATGCTAATTGCTGTAATATTGATTGTCTGAAGAAATCATATGAAGGTATTATTGCTGAATTGAATAGCATATTAGTGTGTTGTGGTTCTTTAGCTGCATCTGCTATCGAAAAACCAAAAAAGCAACTGCCACCCCTTGGTAAGCCCTGTTCAAGGATATGGTCATAGTTCATGATACATAAGAGAAAGGCAAAGTGCTTGTTTGTGCTTAGCTCCTTAAAATTTAAAGATCAAAGTCAAAATTTAATTTTGACCTTCAAACGACCCACAACTACTATCCACTTATCCATTACTCATTTCTATTTATCCTAACTACAATAACTTATAATAAAAGCCAAACATGCATACATAAAATGTAGTAAAATGTTAATGGCAAACATTAGATAAGGAAAACAAAAATTCCGCCACAGTTTGTTCTTTCCTTCTCGTGTGTTTACCTTGACCCCTGAGTTATTTTTACTTTTACCCATTTCTATAGCATTATAATTTCAGCAACCTAAAATGAAAGCCAAACAAGCATAATAAAATGTAGTAAATGTTTATTGGTAAACTTTAGATGATGAAAACGCCAGAGTTTGTTCTTTCCTTATTGTGTGTGGAGCTTGACTGCAAGTTATATTTACTTTTGCAACAGTTATTTATAAGAGTGCTCAGATGTAATTAAATATTCTACATTCTGTCCACCTAAAACCTGATCTGCTCAACAACTCAAATGCAGCAAAGGTAATCGATTACTAGTATACATACAAAAAGAAATAACTATGGTGTTCCCATAATTACTTATGGACAACAAAATGCATTGCCAAAGATGCGGAAGGTAAGTATTACGCCAAATTCAAGTAGATATCCCATCAGGCCATAAACTAGGGCTCTAAAACATAAATATGACAAAAGAAAGTAATAACCAAATTAAAGGTCAAAAATAAAGTTCTTTCACTTCTTGATCACGCTCTTTGCCAATTTTAAGGAGAAGAAGACTTCATAATATCCGAATTAATTTCCAAACAAAGTTCAAGGCAATTAGCTTCTTTTTTTTAGCAGAAATTAGTACTAAGACATTGCAAGTTGTCCATTAAAATCAAGATTATTGTTGGCAGTTTCAATGTGCATGACACTGCTAATATTGCATGACTCCATGAAACTAAACCAACAAATTCCTAACTTTTGTGAAGCTAAATAATCATTGTTCTTATGTAGCATTTTATCATATTATCCAGCGAGAGTGCAAGGATCTGCAAGCATAGCACTTCCCACATCACATGGCTTTCCAAAGAAATAAAGCAAGCTATTTATATACATGTTAGTGACACACCAATCACCTCCAATATAAAGCAATGGAAATTCGAAAATGACAAGAATGGCAAAAGAGCATTCAAAATTTATACCTCTAACTTTGCTGAAACATAACAAAACCCGAAACACCCCTCCAATCCTTCGAATCGTCACAACAGCACATAATCACTGCTTCCACCACCACCACTTCCTTCCTCCACCGGCCCCCTCGGCCAACTCGACACAGTCTCCACACTATTCTCCCTCTCCAAAACTCCCTCCCCTCTCTCCACTTCCCCAATTTGTGTTGGGGAGAACAAATTCTCATCACTCCCACTTGCAATATTCTCTTCCATTATCCCCACTTCATCCCTTCGATGCCTTCTCGCAATGTGTCTAAGAGTATTCCTAAAACCTAACAAATCAACCTCATCATCCACCAATTCCTCAAGCCTCACCAACCCCACGTACCTCTCCCCACCATCCAACCTCTCCCCGTACTTCTCCTCACTCGTCGGCAACCTAAACCGACAAACCGGGCAAGAATTATTAATCTCCAGCCACGGTACAATACAATCAGGGTGATAGGTGTGATTGCACGGCATCAATTTCATGGAGGCGTTTAAGCGAAACGGGTCCTTACAAACCGGGCACAACATATTCGGGTCATCATCGAGCAATTCTTGGGTGATGGTAATTTCTTGAAGGGAGTCTATGGCGTATTTAGGGGCAGGGTTTGAGTGCGAATTGGAGGTGGGGGCGGTGGGGGCGGCGAGGTGGATGAGGCGGTGTAGGTAAGGGCTTGTGAGAAGGAAGTTATCATCTGAGGCTGTTAAGGTGGGATGGGTAGGGGTGTCAATGGTGGGGGAAGGGGCAAAAGAGTCCATTTGTTCAAGGGAATCGTGGTGGCAGTGAGGGCAGAGGAGGGCATTCGGAGTGGGGGAAGGAGGGAGCCCGATGCTCATATCACATTCGTGACACCAATAGGCATGGTGGTTGAAGAGGCGGGGCATTGCCGTGGATGGGGTGGTGGAGGACATGGCCGCGGCGGCGCTGGTTGTTGCTGTTGCGGTGGTGGTGGTGTTGGGAGGATTGATTGCTTTCTGTTTGTAGCCTTTGGAGGGTCGGATGTGATGTACAAGTAAAGGACATGAACTTCAGGGAAAATGGGACCCGGCATTTGTTGGGGGCGGCCATTGATTTTGACGTTGTATCCCGATCATATTCAATTTATTTAAGGGAACGTGTGTTTTGAAGTAGTGATTTTTAAATGATATGTTATTTTTTAAAAAAAAAAATTGAATTTACGTATAATATTATTTTTATAGGAGGATTTATAGTTGAAAATAAATTTTTAAAAAATAGAATCTAAACAGGAGGCTTTATCTCAATAGAATCGATATACATAAATTGTGTAATATTTGGCAACTTGAGAGCATCTCCAACCCATCCTCATTACACAATAATTCACCAAATTGCACCAATTTTTGTTAAGGGTATATTTGTCATATTACTATTACCACTACTATTATGGGTGCGTTTGTCATCATTTAAAAATTAAATTGTTTGTTACAGTATCATTTCTCCACCACATATTCACACAATAAAATATTCTACATACAAACCAATAAAGTTTCTTTAAATTTTAACCACACATTTTCTAAAAAATACTATTCAAAACTTTATGCTTTCTTCCATAATGAGAGACAAACAGGGGCTATATTATAGATTAATAGTAGAAAACCTCCTATAAACTTTTTCATTTACGATATATCCATCTATCTATTGAAAATCATAAAAATATTCCCTTATTTGAAACGTTTTGTGCGAAATACCACTTACCATCAAATTTACCGTTAAAAAGGTAAAAATGTCAAAATTAAATAGAAATAATTGCAATTTTAGTATATAAACTTTTATTCTTTTATAAATTATACCCCAAAATTTTTTATGTACCATCCACGATCTCAAACATTTAAAATTTTATTTTCCACCCCATCTCACTTCATCTTATTTCTCATAACTTTATTATTTTATTTAATCCCTTTCAAAACCCTCTTAAATCCCTCATCCCAAATTCTTCATTCCTAAGATTACACTTCAAAATCCTCTTCCCAATTTGGAAAACAATTACACTAAAATCACTCCCGTTCTTCACGATCAGCAATTGTATTTCTTGCAACATGAAGCAGGTCATTTCACAGTTGGTTGCTTGGGGGTTTTACCAAAGATATAAAGTACCTAGTGTGGAAGATCTAATGCAGGACAAGTTTGCTATAGGATATGTGGAATTTTTGGGCTTTGAGTTTCTAAGAGATGTAATCGCACTCTTGTAACTTTCTATTCTATCTGCTGCTACTAATATTATGGCATTACTGAAGAGCTTCAAAATTTAGCTAAATAATTGTTTTTTTTTTGTTTTATTCTGCCCTAATATATGAACAGACCATACAAAAGAAAACTAACATATATTCTAGTATCGTGTGTTGTTGCTGGATCAATTCGTCATAAAATTTTAAGTCATTACTTAACTTTAATTTTATATGCAGCATGGTTCCTCATAAGCAGATTTGGTTTCTTTTTCCAAATCGAGCCACGCGTGTGGAATTATCATAAAATTCTCTCTTCTATAAGTCTATGCTACGGGGGCAGGGGTGGGGTGATTTTAGTGTAATCTTTTTCCAAATTGGGAACAGGGTTTTAAAGTGTGATATTGGGAATGAAAAGAAGAAATGGGGAATTTGGGGTAAAAGATTTATAAGGGTTTTGGAAGTGATTAAATAAAATAATAAAGTTTTAAAGAAGAAGATGGAGTGAAGTGAGGTGGAAAATAAAATTTTAAAGGTTTGAGATTGTGAATGACAGTTAAATGTTTGAACACACTGTACTTTATATGATGTCACGTTTCACTCATCGTACTTTATTTTGCATCCGATTACTCATTGAACTTTGTTAAGTTGCACTCCATCGCTCATCGACTAACTTCCGTCTCTTCCAAGCGCATACGTGGCCGACGGTTTCACACTTGGTCGTTAAAAAACTCGAACAAAAAAATGAACTGCCATGTAATTGAGCCCAAACACGCCTCACCCTTTTAAACCATAACCGCAAGTCAATTGATAATATCTCCCAAGCTCTCAAATACACAGTTAACAAACCCTAACCTCCATCACATTTGAAGGCCACAACCAATCACAACTTTTGGGGATTTCAAGAAGAGCTCATGGAGGGACCACTTCTAGGTATATCCAACAATTTTTTTTTGGTTTCTTCTTCTTCCTGTGCCATGCATTGTTTATACCAATGTTTTAAAATTAAGCAAAAATCGCACTAGAACATGCAATGTTGGGGGTATATGGTTCTTGAAATTTGGAAAGTTCTTTATGTTGCAATTTCTCCATTTTTTTACATTTAAATCACAAAAATTCCTTTAGATTCGGTTAGAAATAAGAGAAATGAAATTTTTGGATCATTTGGAATCTTTATGGTTGTTCTTGATTTTATGATTTTTGTGTACTCTGTTGTCCATGTTAATGAACTTGTGATCAAAAAAAATGATTTTCTTTGACATGTAGAGCAAAGCTGATTCTTATCATTTTTAATATTTTTTTATGTGACAGATACAGATGACGACTCTGACTTCTTATTATGGCAACGACATATCGTCTGGTAAAGACGATATGCTATTCGAAAAAAATGTGACGGGGGGAATTGAGTTAGATTGTGATGAGAGGGCAACCATCAGACGAGGAGAAGAGGATCATGTGGTACTGGTGCAAGACGAACACCAGGACATCGATGATATGGAATATCCATCGTCTGAAGAACTATTGTCTGGTGTATCATCAGACGATGAGGTAGGGTATCGATTTTCAGAATTTATGGCTGAAACGGATATGCGCGATCTGAAGTTTGAGGTAGGTCGGTTGTTCTGTTCTGTTCATGAATTTAGGAAGGCGATTCGGGCTTAAGGTTCAATGAACAGATATAATATTAAGTGTAAGGTGAATGACAAAAGAAGAGTTCAATGCATCTGTAAGTCTGAATGCAAATGGAGAATATGGACTTCTAAGATGAATAATTCTGAAACCGTTCAAGTGAAGTCATATAGGCCTCAACATACATGCAGTAGGGATCGTTACAATCATCGTTGTAACTACATTTTCATAGTCAATCGATACATTAAGTAGTTCAAGGCGGATCCAGAGTGGAAAACAAAAAGTATGCAGGCAACCGTAAAGGAGGATTTGAAAATAAACATTACTAGAAATGTGGCTTGGAAGGCGAGAAGATATGCGAAGCAACTGATAAACAGGACTATCGAAGAACAGTTCGTGTCACTGAGGTTGTTTGCGGCTGAGGTATTGAGGACCAATCCAGGATCCATAGTGATGATAGGACTTAGCAGGCAGGTGTTTCAAGGTATATACATTTGTTTTAGTGCTTGCAAATTAGGGTTTCAACATGGGTGTAGAAAAATTATTGGAGTGGACGGGTGCCATTGTAGGGGTGTTTGGGGTGGTATACTGCTCACTACAGTCGACCTAGATGCAAATGATTGTATCTATCCTATTTCATATGCCGTTGTCTAGAAGAAGAACACGGTTGCTTGGAGATAGTTTCTAAAATATTTGGTAGAAGATATTCAGATGGGGAATGAGGTAGAGTGGACTGATTAAGTAATGTCGTTGTCGAGCTATTTCTAGAGGCGGAGCATAGGTTCTGTGTCAAATATATGTACACAAACTTTTTCAATACGGGATATAAGGGGAAGACTTTGAAGGACTTGCTTTGGCGGGCTGCTAAATCTACTACTTTAGCTGATTATAGACTGTGGATGTAACAAATTCGTCAAGTTAGTGAAGGAGCGTGTACATGGCTGAACGAGAGGCATCCGGGCGAGTGGAGTAAATCTCATTTTAGGACACATTCGAAGAGTGACATTTTATTGAACAATTTGTGCGAAGTTTCTAATAAAATGCTGATAGACAATAGGGAAAAGTTCATTGTAATGATGTTGACAGATATGCAGTTGGGGTTTATGACTAGGATTGAGAAGCGTCAAAGTAAGATGAAAGGGTGCGAAGTGTCCAAGGATTAAAAAAAACTTGCTAAGATCGTTGAGATGTCCAATGAATGCACGTTACATTTTTCAGGAGGGCTTAGATGGTTGGTGGACTGCAGGTCAGAGACATATGTTGTTGACTTGGAAGAACGAAGTTGCGCATGTAGGAGGTGGGACTTAACAGGGATACCATGTAGTCACGCCGTAGCCGTGATACGGGAGTGTGGAAATGATCCCAAAGATTATGTGGACAACTGTTACACAGTCGATACTTATTTGAGATGCTATGACAACATCTTGAATCCTATCAACGGAATACGGTTGTGGCCCCAACTGGAGAATGTTCCACCTTCATGGACTACTTCGCGAAGGGGGAGAAAGTAAAAGAAAATGAGGAGACAAGCGGATGAAGATATTATCGCACACTCTCAGGAGGGATCGCATATGAGGAGAAAAGGAAGAGTATCGATGACATGCTCACTATGTAGACTAAAAGGACACAACAAAAGATATCACTCCAAGCCTAATGCACTTGGTTTTGTAAGTACTTTATCATGTGTTTAATTGATTATTTCAAGTAGAATGAAATCATACCTTCTGATTTTTCTATGTATGGGACTGGTATGAAGGATCGTTGGAGCCAACTAATACTGGAAGGCACGTGACGATGAAGTTCGGAGACATGTTAGTATTTATATTATTCTTTTCGCATGTGTTGACTTATTGAAATTATGATCTTCTTACTAACGTACAATTCATGTTTGCGAACAGGGAAAACTGGTTCCAGATCACGGAAATGGAGTTGGTTCGAGTCAAGCACATGATGAAGTTGAAAATTTTCAGTTCATGCCAACTCCAGGCTTCCAGCAACAATCTTATCATTCCTGATCAATTTGAAATAGGCCAAATGATAGGAGACGGTTGGTGTTGGGAAATCCAATTTTTGAAGAAAGTAGGAACCTGTTTGTGAAGTGTTTCATGTATTTTGTGTTATTGTATTGGCATGTGTATTTTGTAGTTATGATGGTATCCAATTTTTGTGTTGCCGCAGGTTTATTTTTGGATGTAAATGCAGCTATAATTTGATATATAATGCTAAATGTTTTACACAGGCCTGTGTGTCGCTCAAGAAAAATGAAAGAGGCCTGGTTTTTGAAAACCTAATGAATGCTTGTTCTTACTTTCCTGGCTTCACTTTTTGTTAATTGCTATGGTTCCCCCAACATCCCTGGTTTACATTATAATCTTTTAGCTTTATCAGCATTTTTGGCCAAGCTTAAAAACCGACTTTTAATTCAGATTTTTAGCTTAATCAAACAGGGGCATAATTTGCAATTATATACTTTACCTAGACATGTTTTATATGTTTGTTTGTACAAAACAAATCCAGCAGAACATATCAATTACCACAATCCTGTTCACTAATAATAAGAATAGCTAATCAACCTTTAGATGATTCATAATTGTTTTTTTTTTTATAAATATGAACTTCAATGTACAAATGTAAAATTACATCTGATTTTATTGAGAATTTAAAAACGGTAAAACAGTGTCATTCATGAAGACACATCTTCTACTAGAGAAACCAATAATCACAAAAGGAATCCCTCAACTAACCAATAGAATTTTACTTGAGCTGTTCCCTTTCCTTTTTGTCTCAGATTTGCAAATGTATTGACAAATGATTTTACACTTCTTCTAGGTTATCTTGCAACAAAGGAGAAGTATTGCTTGATGATTCTGTGCCCTTGTTCATCTCACCTTCTTTAGCTTTTCCCCACATCACCATATAGAAACCTATATTTAAAACGAATGCCCCAGCTATGCTGCAAGATAATTTAAGCCAATTATTCATAAGAAAATCTGAAGTATAGCTTCATGTGAATGCGATGAATCGAAGACGTCACTCCACTCGAAAAACTCGCAATCTCTAGTGCAACAAATGAATAACCGACTGTGGCAAACCCCCTTGTTCTTTCCTAGCAAACAGAAAAACACAAAATTCTAATGAAATACCACTCAAAAATATAAGACCTCTTGTTTCATCAATATAACAAAATCATTTTTCAAGCAATCTGGGTTCAAGTTCTTTTCTACGTAATGTTACAAGCAAAGATAAAGTCCTAATTCCACCATGTTTCATAGTCTTGCATAGACATGTAAACTGCAGGAATAAGAATTATACCCATAATCCACGAGAACATAAATCTATATTTGCAACAACACACAGTGATTTTAACCAAAAATTACACAATTAAACTGGAATATGAAATCAATACAACATTACTTGGACCAACCAATGTAGTAACAGTGATATCGAGAAAAAAATTGGTTTTTTATTTTTATTTTTATTTTTGCAATACCTTCATTTCTTCTCTCCATGACAAAGGACTGAGCAAAACACTCTTACCGTGCCTTCAATTTCAGATCAATTTTGATTTGGGGTTAGGGTTCTCCCGATTTGGAATCTCATATTTGAGGGAGATGAATGTTGGTTTCTATCTCGTTCTTCTTCTATTTGATTTTCATATCATGCTTTCAAATTAGTGTGTTTGGGAGTTGAGTAATTAAATACGTGGCTTCATTCATCATTTACGTATGTAGCATTTCATTTTTGTTGTTCGAGTTTTTTAATGGCCACGTGTGAAACCCGCGACCACGTATGCATTTGGAAGATACAGAAGTTAGTCGGTGAGCGATAGAGCGCAACTTAACAAAGTTCAATGAGTAATCGGGTGCAAAACAAAGTACAATGAGTGAAACGTGACATTATATAAAGTACGATTTGTGTGCAAACATTTAACTCTTGTGAGTGGTATCTAAAAAAAAGGGTAGCACATAATGTCCCATCTTTCATTGATATTGTGGAAAACGTCCGTATTTTTCATTTTTTGACGTTTTCATCCTTATTTCCATCTTTCATTACGCAAAATGTCATTTTCATCTATTTTCTTAATTAAAATTGTGAAATGATGAATATAACATTCTCTTTAAATAAAATAAAAAGAAAAAGAAAAATTAATTGCAATCATACTTCCAATTTTTAAAAAAAAGTGCAAATGAGTCCCAAATAAATTATTAAAAGGGTAGTTAGTACATAATGTCCCTATCTTTCACTGTTCTGCAAAAAATGTCCATATCTTTCATTTTTTAGCATTTCATCCTTAATTACACATTTGAATGTGCAAACTATCATTTCCACCCATTTTTATTCAATTTCTCAATAAAGAATTGTGAAATAATGAATATACCCTACTATTTAAAATGCATTCCCAAAAAAATGAAAGGTAATGACTTTTCTATAATAACAGTGTAAGGTGTGAACGTTATGTACTAATTACTCTTAAAAAATTTGGGTATAATTTGTAAAAAAATAAAAATTTTGGATACTAAAGTTGAAATTATTACTTTTTAATTTTGACATTTTAATTTTTTAACCGAAAATTTGACGGTGGAGGGTTTTTCCCACAAAATGTTTTAAATTTGGAGTTTTCTACGATTTCCAATACGTAGGGAATATATCGCAAATGGAAATGTTTCTATGGAGATTTTCTGCTATTGATTATTATTATTATTATTATTATTATTACTACTACTACTATGTGAATTTGTAATAAATTTTAATCATTTAATAAAAATAATAATTAATTGTTAGTACTATTTCGACTTTCTAATATCATGATATTGCGATTCGAAACGTATTAGACTCTTTTTTTAATATTATGATTTAATGGCTTCTTAGTTGTTGAATTTATATTAATTGTATTACAGTTTTTAAATTTATTAATGAATTTCAATATTTTTATCAACTAAACGTCATTATTTATTTAATAATTTATGTAGTAATAAAATAATTGAATTCAATATTTTTGTTGATTAAACGTAATTATTTATTTGATAATTTATGTAATAATAAATAAATAATTTTTGAGATAAATAAACAGTTAAGAATTAAAAAAAAATGAAGAAAATTATTAAACACTATTCATTTGGTGTAATGGTTTGGGAATGATTTTTAGTTTGATGCAAAATAATGCCAATTTTAGAACAAGGATGAAAATGGCATGAGTTATCAAAAATTAATTAGTTGGTTGAGATGCTATAACGCTAAAAAATTTCATCAACACTAAAATGTTACTAAAAATTCAATTTCTTTGCGGAACGATAAAATATTATATTTTAAATAAAAATACTGGAATATTCATAATGAAAACATAATCACAAATTAAATAACTGTCTTTGAACAAATTAAACTGACTAATAATTTTTTTAAAAAATAAATTTAATGTTTTATCTCTTCCATTCCTTTTGGCAGTCGCATCATCATCCTGCCATTATTTCAATCGACTCGAACTAACCTGTAAAATTTTGTAAGAGTGAGTATTTAAAAAAAATACTCAATAAGATACGTGGAGTTTTCATACACTATTATATCACAATAAGATAAACACTACATACCACTCTTCTCTTATGAAGTATATCGGTGATCAAGCGACACACTTATCTTAGGTCATCTTAAATTTTCGTAGGATCTCTTATCTCTTAATAAAAAAGCTCGGATGTCCACTGACAATTCATACATAAATTACTGAATATAGAAACATAAGGAAACGAACCACTTGCGTATAAATATCTTATCTTGATTGATCAAACGAGTTTTTGAAAAAATATACTAACAATTTACAACTGCTTTATATGAAAATTGCCGTATAAAATTCTTTGGTGGTGAATTGTGGGACAATTACACACTATTTATAGTAAAAAAAAATAGTGGTTAAGTCATGGTACAATTCAGATGGAATGTCATGTCTATCAAATTGAATAAGAATTGATTTCAAAAAAAATATAATTATAATTGCTTTTAAACTTTACCAAATTAAGATTGCAATCAAACTCTATCCAAATTACAAAAAGATTATCATTATTAAAATCAACAATTATCACTCTATCAATATATAATTTTTTGACTCAAATAAGATAGAGAATTTAAAATCTATTTCATTTTAGTCCTCTTTTTTTTTTCCCTTCAAAATATTAAAAATATAGTATATAAAACAAATCAAATTTCATTTTAAAATTTTCGGGGGCATTACAATCTTTCCTCCTTAAAAAATTTCGTCATCGAAATCACCTCATCTACTTGAGAAGTTCTAAATACTTGATTATCGACATAGTTACAATATATCATAACATAAATCAAGAAAACTCATAATCATCATAAAAGAATGACATTTCATTTCATACCTTGGAATCGATTGGAGAGTGTCGAATATCGAACGCCACGTACCAAGGATTCTTTATAACATTGTATATTTAAACTCCTAAAATTTATGAAAATACCCCTTCTTTTCAGAAATTTTCTAAAATAGGATTTTATTGAATTGAATGTTTCTAAATAATAGAATAATCTTAAATTTGGAAAGTTTTGAAATATCGTTTTTCGTCTTTTTAATTTAAATAACGTGCAATCAAAATGTTTTTAGATGAGGAGGGGGTCACAAACGGACCGCTTAAATTTCAAACTCTTCTTAAATAGTTTATGTCTTTTTGACAAAACCTCTTAATCTTACGAATACTCAAATCAAGAAACTCAAACAATAAATGGAACTTGAGACTTCTTAAAATATGAATTTTCTAATTGGTAAATTTTAAAATATCATCCGAAAGCTAGAACTAAATATACAAACATGTACAATCATAATTTGAAATAATGTTTAAAAACTATTATTTAATTACTTAAAACAATTATTAATATCATTTATTTAACAAAAGAAAAGAAAAATCTATAATTTTTTTAGAAAGCAGCGCGGTGACAGTGACACGTACGGTTCGTCACTATTCACGTGAACAATAACTTTTTTATACAACAAAAGTCTACAAGAAAGCAAAACATTTCTTCTAATACCAAGCTGTAACGTCTCAAAGTTTCACAAACACTAGAGTGTCACAAAAAATTCAATTATTTGCGGAATGATAAAATAATATTCTTTAAATAAAAATAACTGGAATGTTCATAATAAAAATATAATCAAAAATTTGATAACTATCTTTGAACAAATTAAATTGACTAATAATTTAAAGAAAAAAATAAACATAATGTTTTATCTTTTCGATTCCTCTTGCTAGTCGCATTACCATCCCGCTACTATTTTAATCGTCCCGAACTAACTTATAAAATTTTGTAAAAGTGAGTATTTAAAAAATTCTCTATAAGATACGTGGAGTTTTCATATATTATTATATCACAATAAGATAAACACTTCATACCACTATTATCTTATGTAGTATATTGGTGATCAAGCGCCACACCCATCTTAAATCATCTTGAATTCCCGTATGATCTCTTATCTCTTAATAAAGAACACGAAGGTCCAATGGCAATTCATGCATAAATTAGTGAATATAAAAATATAAGGAAACGAACCACTTGCGCAGAAATATCTTACCTTGAATGATCAAACCAGCTTTTGAAAAAAATATACTAGTAATTTACAACTGCTTTATATAAAAGTTACAACTGCTTTATATAAAAGCCGCCGTGTAAAATTCTTTGGTGGTGAATTGTAGGACAATTGCACATTATTTATAGTAAAACAAAATAATGGTTGAGTTATGATACAATTGTGATGGAAAATCGTGTATATCAAATTGGATAAGAATTGATTTAAAAAATAATAAAATTATGATTACTTTTAAAATTTATCAAATTAAGATTGCAATCAAACTCTATCCAAATTATAAAAAGATTATCATTATCAAAATCAACAATTATCACTCTAT
>CAIGRB010007808.1:31094-42164 GCA_903798255.1 Fraxinus quadrangulata | reverse complement strand
AGAATGTAGAAAATAGAAATGTAGAATTGAGAAGTGAATGAAGATTATGTAGTAGTGTATAATATGAATTGTAAAAGTAAAATCAATATAAATATTGAGAAGTGGAGGAAGTTGATAATAGAATGAAATGAATTAATGATATTGTTGAATGTTGATAATTTGTAAATTATAGAGAGTAAAGTAGAGAATGAGAAAATTGATGA
The DNA here is from genome assembly GCA_903798255.1 of Fraxinus quadrangulata. Classification (NCBI taxonomy): domain Eukaryota; kingdom Viridiplantae; phylum Streptophyta; class Magnoliopsida; order Lamiales; family Oleaceae; genus Fraxinus; species Fraxinus quadrangulata. The sequence goes on along the minus strand of CAIGRB010007808.1, from coordinate 41,961 downwards.
AAATAAATATTAATTAGAAAGCGAGAATTTATAGAGAAAAAAAATAAAAAAAATTGATGAAAATAAATATTAATTAGAAAGCGAGAATTTATAGAAAAAAAATAAAAAATAATAATTCAGTGATCAAAACGGTCACTGAATTTAATTCATCCATAGGAACATAACTCACGTCAATTTCAGGCTCAGCAGCCAAACCATAATTCAACTCTAGCCATCCGCATCTTCATTGAAAACCGAAGACCCAACTTCCAATTCCGACAAATGGAGCTCATGCTTTCGTCAAACACATTGTTCGTGCTCCCAGAAAATCCCTCGAACTCTTCATTGGTTTCTGAAACGGACGATTCTGCAAGCTCTTCCTCGTAATTTTCAGATGGGTTAGATGGGAAAATTCTTGCGTTCGGATAAAAATCTTGTGTGTATATTTAGGTATTGAATTTGAGTTTTTTGTTTCTGTATCAGAACTATTTTAGTTTACAATTGAAAGTGAGGGAAAGAGAGCATTAATTGGGGTCCTAGAATTGATTAACAACGTGATATGAAAAACAATGACTTTTAACGAATGTTAATCTTCAGGGTGCATCGCAACCAAGAAACTCGGTACTGTAATGAGATCCTTGGGCAGAATCTGATTGAAGTTGAGCTTCAGGACATGATAAACGAGGTTGGTGCTTATGGTAATGAAACCATTGACTTCCCCGAGTTTTCGAACCTTCTGGCCAGGAAAATGAAGGATACGATTTGGAGGAGGAGCTTAAGGAGGTGATGGAGATGTAATTCGATTTGGGGAAAGTGACGGAGATGATTTTGGTTTTGAAGATGGACAAAACGTGTTGATTTTATCTCGTTTTAATTTTTTGGGAAGTCAAAAACATGTTTGGAAAGTGCATTATATGCTAATTTGACTTTTGGAGGCAATTTGTCTTCATTTTAACGAATGCTATATGACATATCAGAATTTCGTCCACCACGTTAGCAAAACGGGTTTTCCGAGTGATGGATGGAGTGCTATCGAATAAAGTTGAGTGAGCATTGTGAAGTATAATGAAGTTCAATGAATAGTTCATGACTATGGTATAAGTTCTGAAGTTCGATAAGCACTCCATGACCATGATACAAGCTCAATATCTTTTGAAACAGTTCGCTAAATCCCACATGAGGCGACCTCGCAAGGATATCAAATCATAAAAATAAGCGAAAATTGCAGCAGCGGTCGCTAACATTTTCACTTTTTGTAGATTTTATCCTAAATTTTAATTTGTATCAACGAAACTTTCTAACCTTTCAGAAATATGTAATAGAAGTCCAAATAGATGATTTCCATCTAATTGGTCGTTAGTTGACCAAAGAAATTGATTTTAACCAAATTTAAGAAGGATAATATGATAACTTTACTATTTATCCTCATTTATCCATTAAAATAATTAAAACAAGATAAAAAGAAAAGAAAATTGTTTCTCCTTTCTTCAACCCACCCTACCACCTAAACCAAACTAAATAACCCCTTTGCCCACCACCACTCGGGCACTGTTATCGTCACCATTGTCCATTCCGATGTCCTTTATGTGCTTATTTAATCTTCTTGCCCAATTATATTCCTGCCTCCATCCCAAAATAAAATCAAATTTATGTAGGATTGACGAGATTTGGGAAGAGGAGCAAACGGTGGTTCTGGAAAGGCGGGGGGGGGGGGGGGTTGAGTGTTGCAGTAGGGAAGGGGAAGGGAGATCGAGGGAAAAGAAGATGAGGGGTTTTCTTTTCTTTTTTGGTTTTTTTAATTTAATTTATATGGGATTGATGAAAACGTCCTTTCTTAAAATAGTAAAAATTTTAATTTTTATGTTTTTAAGATCAACTAACGGTCAATTTGATGGAAATCATCCATTTGGACTTCTGCTACATATTATTGAAAGACTAGGACCTTTGTTATCACAAATGAAAGATTGGGGTAAAGTGCAATAATTGAAAATATTAGGGACTGATGCTGAAATTTTGCCGAAAAATAAATTCATCTTTCACATCCGCGCCAATCATTTTCTTGCTTGCTTTCTTACTCTGTAAGTATGTCTCTCTCTAGGGTTCTGTATTATAGCTCTCTCGCTCTTCCATTTTTTTTTTAAATTTGGATTTATATTTTCTATTATTTCTGTATTACATCGTTTTTTAAGCTTCTCTCTAGAAATATCTAATTCTGTTCTTGGATTTTTGGGTATAAAAGAATTAATTTCAGAATGGAATTGGGAAGTGCGAAAAAGAGAGGCAGACCTGACGCTGCGCTTAATGTCAATGGCGGTTTTAAGAAATCCAAATCAGGTTTCGCTGTTATACTCATTATCCTAATTATTTTATTCATTTAATTTAGTGTATCTTTATTACATCTTCTGTAGCAACATATGTATTTATGGGGGTTGAAATGTTTATGAAGTGGTGATTAAGTGCTCTTTACGCTTCCATTTGGTCACTAGGGTTCATTTTTTAAGTTCTATAGTGGGTTTCTGTGCCTGTGGAAATTTTTGTTTGAGAAGTTTTACGAGCTGCATTTAGTATTAATTTTTCTTTTGTGTTATGTCTATATTGGCCATAGAGACGTGTTCAGAAATAGAACCCAGTTAATTTGATTTATCATCAATTATTATTTGGCTCTTCATTTGTCCAAGGTAGTGGGTGGTTCGCTGGGAAATCATTGAATGAGTACTCTGTGTGTGGGTTTTAAAAGATTTTTATGGACCTAATTAAGATCAGTGATTCGATGTTTCTTTGCTCGCTGAAGGAAGTCTTCTTGCATAAAATTTTCCAACTCACTGAGAGAGGTCTTCATCTTATTGTCATTTTCCACCTTTACACAATCTTTATCTAGTCCTGTCAATATTTATTAAAATGTATACAGGTTAATTTATAATATTGTGGATTATGGTAAATATCATATGGCTGTTAGATGTTCATGGAAGTTCAAAAGATTAATAAGTCACAGAAATTTTAACTGAGGAAAACAATTAATGTTCTGCAACAGAAATGGAGTCCTTTACAACTGGTATAGGAAGCAAATCGAAGCCTTGCACAAAGTTTTTCAGGTTCTAATCTTAACCTATCTAAAAGTAATGCTGTAAGTGCAATTTCTATATGTTGGTAATGATTGTAAAATCCCTGAATAATTCATCTCATTTATAGTAAATATTGGCATCACGTGAACTAATGAATTGGACATCTATAGTTGTGATACAGGTCTTACGCTTCATCTAATTGATAATGATGGCTATTGAATGGAAAAGGCTGACATGAGTTCAATCGAATTAATTTGCTCAGACAAACGGCACCCAGTCTATTGAATGGATATAGGCTGATTTGTGAAAGCACTATCTATTTATCCACTTGCATGATTCATTCTAAAGATGTTTGGGGGGAATGCTATTATTTTGCCTCCACGAGCTTCAACTACTGTTGATTATGTGCAATTTTTTGTTGCAATCTTGGTGAATGATCAATCTAATGATTTGTAATTAAGTATGTCATTCCTGTGGCTTGACAGTATAATCCACTCTGAAACAGCTTATGAATGGCAGAAGGTTTCAAGATTTTAGGGATTATGTTACTCAGCAGTCATCTATTATGGAAACGTTAGAAGAGATTATTTCAAAGAAAGCTTATTGACTTGCATTGCTTGTAGACTTGTAGTTCTCTCTCACAGATTTTTAGTTGTAGATGCATGCTAAAATATAGTAGGTAGCCTTTTTTGTTTGAATAAGCCCTGTGAAAATACTTGGGTTTACGTGCAAAATATTTTATTCTGAGAATATGTGGTCGAAAATGAGTTTGAGAAAAATGTGGTTAAAAAGTAAGAAAAATTTTGGGTTTACGGCAAAATATTTTATTTTGAGAATATGTGATTGAAAATAAGTTTATGGATGTGTTTGAGGCACATTATTTTGAAAGAATGTATTTTGGAATAGTAGATTGATGAAGAATGTGTGGTTGAAAAAGAAGAAAAAGTTATTGATGTGATGGAAAATATTATTTTATTAAAGAATGAGTAGAAGAATGAGAATGAAAATTTTAATGAGTACCAAATTGGGGCTATGTAAAAAAAAGAGTTGTTTTAATGGTTGTCAAATGTGGGCCAAGTGGAGATTTCTTATGAACTTGGATGCAAATTATATTTAGTAGAGAGTCAATGTGCTTGTGAAATCCATTTGCATCTGTCTCTTTTAGTACATGCTAAACTTTTAGTACATGACTCTTAGCATGTTTTGTATAAGAACCTTATAAGCTTAGCCATCATCTCTACTAATATGAATCTGTCTTAACTAATTGAAATTTACACACTTTAATGCCTTAAATTCTTAGGATGACAAGTAATTTTCTAAATTCCTTCATTATTGACTGTTGGATTGGTTTTTTTATTAGAATTGAATTTCCATTTCCCCTCGTTGGCCACCTTCTTCCTTATGGTTTGATCGATGGATAACTTTTAATCATCCCGTTTCCACAAATTTCTAGAAAGTTTGGACTCTGATAATAAGCTTGTTAAAAGAAAGTTCGTACCTCGATTGCTTGAGAATTCCTTGCGAAGTGGAAGCTATATAGGATGCTAGTGGGGCACAGTCATTATATAATATTTATTAACTCTTTGCTCAATTAATCTTTTAAACATGGTATGCACTCCACGATGTACCACTCATATATCACCACCTATTTTATTTTAGAACATTACTCTGGCACCTTAATGGCCCACGACCAAGAAACACATTTCTCCGTCTCTCTACGCTCTTCTGATGAAGCTATGAAGTTCTGAAATGCTACTGATTAGCCACTCTAAAACTTCTCTAGCTATTAGTATTTGTCTATTTTCACCTTCGAAAAACACCAAAGCTTCCCTGTTTTCTTGTTTCTTTTACTGACTCAATTGAAGCTTGGAAGAGTTGGTAAGCAGGTCAACAAAACCCATGAAATGACGTGAGAATTAGCACAATGGCTGACTCACAATCCAACTCAGAGACTAGTTACATGTTGCTATCCCTAAATTATCCTAATTATGTACACATGAAATGTATATTTTTAATTGAATTTGTACAGGACAATAAGAAACTAAGGGGGAAAATAGGTGGCAGAAGTGGAATTGTGGAAGACTCATACAATGAACTAGACTGTACATATTTTTAGTATGGTACAAAAAATATATATCACAAAGCTTCAACTTTTCTAAGGTGCAACAAGAACAACATTTTATGGAGCTTCAGAATTCTATTCTTTGAACTTAATATAATTTTTGTACTGCAATGATTTCCAAGCAAGGCACTGGTTCCATGAAACAGTAAAAAAATGTCCAAAATATTTCGAAGAATAATGTTACTGAAAAGTATTAAGCCCCTGTTTAACAACCATTATTTGGAAAAAATAATGTTTTGAATAGTACTTTTTAATTTTTTAGGAAAAAGTGTGGTTAAAAAGTAGGAAAAGTTTTCGATTATTTGTAAAATATTTTATTTTGTGAATGTGTGATTGAAAATGAGTATTTAGAAAAAAGAATTTTCAAATAATGTTTGTCAAATTGGGGCTAAATATGAAATATATGCTGTTCTCTGTTTAGCATGTAATTATCAGTACCATATCCAGAATGTGTTTGTGTGTGAATCCTTTTTCCATTCCTCCTATTTATCTAATTTCTTTGGTATGCAGTGCTTCTGGGTGTCCATTTGGTGAAGGATGCCATTTCTTGCATTATGTTCCTGGTGGCATTAAAGCTGTTACTCAGATGCTTGGCAGCAATCCAGCCCTTCCACCAGCTGCCCGAAACCCAGTAGTTCCGCCGTCTTTTCCGGATGGATCATCCCCACCAGCTGTCAAAAGTCGGTTATGCAACAAATACAACACAGCCGAAGGGTGCAAGTTTGGTGACAGGTGCCATTTTGCACATGGTGAGTGGGAGATCGGCAAGCCAACAGTTCCATCCCATGAGGATCCTCGTGCTATGAGACAAATGCCAGGAAGATATGGTGGTGGCGGTCGATTTGAACCAACCCCACCAGTTGCAGCCAGCTTTGGAGCCTCAGCCACTGCTAAAATCAGTGTGGATGCTTCTCTTGCAGGAGCCATCATTGGGAAAGGTGGCGTCAACTCAAAGCAAATCTGCCGCTTGACAGGAGCCAAGCTATCAATAAGAGACCATGAGTCTGATCCGAACTTGAGGAACATTGAACTTGAGGGCACTTTTGATCAGATCAAACAAGCGAGTCAAATGGTACGGGAACTTATAGTGAATGTTAGTTCTGCCTCTGGGCCACCAATGAAGAACCCTGTGTTTCCTGGCCCATCTCCTGCTAGCAACCGCAAGACCAAACTTTGTGAAAACTTTGCCAAAGGGTCCTGTACTTTTGGAGAAAGGTGTCACTTCGCACATGGTGCAGAAGAATTGCGGAATCCTCTTGTCTGAGCTTTTTGTTTTGTGTTTTTCTGCTTCTTTGCTCTTTTCTTTGGACTTGTAGTTTGATCCTTTTGTGGTCTTGGTGGTGGTGTTTTTTTTTTTTTCTCCGTCAGAAATGGATACATTAGAATTTTTATATTAGAATTCTGTAGGTTTTAGTGTTTTAAGATACTAAATGCTTCCGCTATATTTTGTGCTGCTCATGTTTCACCGATCCAGATTTGAATACCAAAATCCTACTGGATTATTTTTTGGAAGTGTGATGAGGTGTGGTTTGGTAATGTAGGGCTTGTCTCGGTATACATACATTTCACAATGTACAAATACGTACTGCATCCAAGTATATATGGATGTGGACGGGAAGAGATAAAACTGTCAATTGCTGCCTAAACTTGACGTGTGCCAATGATGAATGAATGATAGCTACACATTGGATTCACAATCATCGAGATTAACTTTGACTTATCTTTGACTTAAAGGATTTGATAAATTTTTCTTTATTAACTGGACTACCAACCCGAAAAGCTACGAATTTCTTGTAGGACTAGAGGGACAGGGTTAAAAAATAAAACCCTGTCAATAATCCTGTTTGAGTGTCTTTTTCCTTTTTTGTACATGTACATACGATAACTTTCGGGAATTAAGCTCCTCTGCCTATAGGCCTGGCAGAGCGGAGCCTCACATGAGGATGGTCCCATGCAGGACTCGTCTCAATAAAAAGGAAAAAATCCTACCCCCTATTGTGAACCCCCACCTATACCTCAAGTTTCACCCAACTTTTGGGGACCACCTGCCACCGAAGCATGCTAATCACGATAAAGTATAAGCAACCCATCATTTCAATATCTTTTATAAAACAATCCCCAAATGAATGCAAAATTTAAAAAGATGCATCGAGCCTATTTGACTCTATGCATGTGACACAAAATGATTTATTAAAAACATGTACTCGAAAATCTAGTAGCAATTTTTAAATTTGTAATTGACAATTTTTTTAGTCTAAAAAGTTCTAGTTGAATTGTATTAGAATTTAATTTTTTGTAATCAAAGTCTAATTAGAATTAGAAAAGTCCAAGTTAAAATTAGTATAGGGTTGATAGAGTCCAGAAAGAAGTCAAAGAAATCCAAGAAGAAGATCAATATTCAAACTTGAAGAGGTTGAAATCGAGTAGGACGCAATTTTGCTAGCTGGGCGCAGAAGCAGAATTGTTATCGTCCGCCTAGTGTTAGACTGGCGCTCGAGCGACAAGTGTTTCGCCTGTCGCTGGCCTAGCGCTCAAGCCCAGCGACGGGTCGATGCCTAGAATTCTATTTGTCTTAACACACGTAATTTTCATCCATATTTCAACTCAAACACTTTTCCCTATACATATCATACCATATGAACGTCTAAAAGGGTGTTGAATTATATTTTCCATATAGACCATTCATTTAAAGATCCAAAACACATTCATTGATTCAAATATTCAACTACCATATTATTTGAGTCATAAATTCATCCAAACTTTGTGATCTAGCCATATTGTTTCATATAAAATCAAAAGATCAAAACATATAAGATTTTTTGATCAAACACCAAATCATCTAATTCATCAGATATAAATCGATACCAAAGATCGGGAACTGTTGCATAAACACAAATTTAGGAGGACTAAGGTGAGATATCAGGAGTTGGGCATCAGGAGCACGCAGTCCAAGAGAGCTAAGGTATAAACCAGGAGTCAAGATTTGTTTTAAATGAGCATATCTCCAGTAAGATCAAGGGAGAATGCAAGAATTCAGGTCAGAAGTTCTACGGGGTAAACAAGTTTGAACCGTACTTTAAGTTTGCTTCGATTTATATTAGATTATTGACTGGCAAAGTGCCCGAAATTTTTACCCAGTTAGAGTTTCTTTGTGATCATCTTTGGTGTTTTTTACTACTTTAATTATTGATTCTGATATTCAAACTTAAGATAAATTGAGTTGTCTGATCTAATCGTCCAGAAACAATTAAAAAGTGATTTGTTACTTTTAATTGTTTAATTCCGCACGTTGGATCTAAATAAATCGACTAATTTAAAACTTTCAAAGTTGATTTCAAATCTTCATCAAATTGTCAGCACGTCTCTCTTCCAACTTTCTAAGCATTAACCTCAATTGGAATGTAAAAAAGGTTGAAGTTCAATTTGTTCTTTAATATTAATACCAATTGGCTACTGGAGCAACATTCGTGCTCTAAACACTTCATCAATTCACTATTAGAAAGGAGATGTTCACAATCAATTTTGTCAACTATTGTGTTTAATTTAATATAATCCACTTTCAACTTACCAAATAAATTACCAAAAAATGGAACCAGATGATTAGTGCAAGCTTCAAATTGTATTAGCACTAATGCAGTAAATGACCACTGATTAGTCACTCACCACTAATCTCTTAAATGTGTTGTTCGTCGGTAATATTAAAAGTTATAGACGTCGAGATAGGGTGCAGGTGCCAAAGATCAGTGATCAGACCACTTAAAACTCAAAATTCCTTATATTCAATGTATCTAAAAAAAATTTATATATTCCTTAATCACTCCAAAATCATGTCTATAAATTGACCTTCAAGGTCCTTGGTCGTTCAAGGCATTTGAACTCGATTTTTAAGATTTTTTTTCCGAATTAGAAACCATGCAGAAATCATACAAATTGACTTACGTTTATTTTGTTCTAATGTGTTTGATGTTATTTGTAGCAACAAGGTCTCAACTGACTGATGATTTCTACGTGAAAACATGTCCAAATCTGTTTAATATTGTTCGTAAAGAGGTTCGAAATGCAATCAAGTTTGAGATGAGAATGGCAGCTTCTTTGCTTCGGCTTCACTTCCACGATTGCTTTGTTAATGTGAGTAAAGAAACCGAGTTGTAACTATAGTTCATATTTTTTGTTAATTGAAACAAAAAAATGAATAAAGTTCTCCCATGCTGGTAGGTTAAAATTTTTCATGTGCATCATGCAAAAATACTAAGTCCTGCCACGTTAGGAAGGTGTAAAAAGAACGGCGAGTCGTGTCAATCCATTCAATCATGCTTTGGCGTACTCCAAGTTTAACAGTTTGCCTCATTTAAAAATTTCTAAAAAAAAAAAAAAGCAGTTTCCCGCCAACAATTTTTTAAAAAATAAAGCAAGTGTCAAACATGATGTACACTTTGGAGTGTACAGATGACATTTCTCCAATCCATTAGGCATGATGCACCTAGTTAGGTTTTCAGGATATGGGCATTTTTGCCCAGCCCTAATTTTCACGATCTAGGCTAGACTTGAGAGTGGGTCGGCCCACAGAGGGTCAAAGCCATGCCTATGCTGAACTCATTTTTACATCTCTACGAGCAGACCAGTTTGGTCATAGCTTATGCATCTTTGGTCACTTATAATTGCATTGATTTTATTTTGACTTGTCAGGGGTGTGATGCATCACTTTTATTGGATGGAAATGATGGTGAGAAATTTGCAGCCCCCAACCGGAATTCAGCAAGAGGATATGAAGTAGTAGACACAATAAAGAATGCTGTAGAGAATGCATGCAGTGGAATTGTTTCATGTGCAGATATATTGGCTATAGCTGCCAGAGATTCAGTGCTCCTGGTCAGTGCTTATGGCTTGCTCCTCATAGCATATCTGTACGAGATTAAAAAGACGTAAAAATTGCTTTTAAGAAAGAGAGAAGCAAAAATCTTGTTCATCATACACCACTAAACAAATAATAATTCTAAATTTTATCAAGTTTTATCACATACAACTTACAATAACATGTATTCGTAACGTGTTTGGTAGTGGATTGAACTTGACCATATGAGTCTAGTCTTTTTCAATATTACTGACCAAATACGAACTTTTGCTATGTTCAATAAGGTGAACGGGACAGTAAGCACTTCAAAATAAAAAAGAAACTAAAATCTTGTTCATTGTATTGTTCATTACAATCTAATACGGACACACTTGTTTTAGAAGAATGAAACTAATTAGAAGCAAAATTTTGCAGAGTGGAGGGCCTTCATGGAAGGTTTTGCTTGGGAGAAGAGATGGATTAGTGTCAAATCAAACAGGAGCCAATATTTCACTGCCTTCTCCCTTTGAACCTCTTGAGACAATCACTGCCAAGTTCGTAGCTGTTGGCCTCAATACCACAGATGTTGTGGCCTTATCAGGTACTCAGCAGTTTCTTCAGCAATGGATTGTCAAACTTCTCCGGACAATATTAAATAAGAAAAAGAATTTAATCTTTTCTTCACAGTACTAAAAGTGTCAGTAATTAATACCAATATTAACATGCAATCTTCACGTATAGGTGCACACACAATCGGGTTATCAAGATGTGCTTTCTTCAGCAATAGATTGTCAAACTTCTCCGGGACTGGCGCTCCAGACAGCACACTGGACAGCACCCTAATTTCTGAACTACAAGCTGCATGTCCAGTAA
>CAIGRB010007808.1:18748-30320 GCA_903798255.1 Fraxinus quadrangulata | reverse complement strand
AAAAAAATTAAAAAAATTCCCGTCAAGAGGAAGTAGAATTACACAAGTGTTTGTGCAACAGTACAGTTAGCAGATATTCATGCCTGAATTTGTTAATTTGCCAATGAAGCTGTTGTGTTTTGTACTTTCTGCTGCAGTTGTTTTTGTTTATGTCTCAACAGTAACTGAGAAAACATGATCTCGTTCCACGTATCTGGAACACCAGGAAGGCACCAATGGCTACAATCTTGGTGCCTGACGAACTCTTGCTTCTCCTCTTCTGTCATGTTTGGTTGCCTGTCGCCGAATACATAATTTAAAATAAATAAACGTGTCCCATAACAGATTAATATTTTAGATGATGCGGTTCAATATAATACATAAGATAGACTTTATAATTAGAAAAAATGAATCTATCCTACACCTGCGTTGTGCTTAGAGACTTGTTTTAAATAAACAAATGTGTATCCATTCTAATATCTTAATCTTTTAGAAAAAGGAGTTCAGCACCTGTATATTGAGGGGTGTGCATCCCGGCGAAAATCAGTCATTCTTGTAATGTTCAAATAGAACACAGTTTGTTTCATCCCCTTCAGGACATCCTCCAACATATCCGGAATTGGAGGAAATACAGGCGTTAGCTCTTCTTCATTCGTGATTGGCTCTGTATCACTATCGCATTTTCCACCCGAATACCATTCTCCACCACTGTAAAAATGATCAAGAATGAGAAAATGGCCTAAAAAAATAAAATTTAAAAATCTCATTTTCTCGTTCAGTGATTTCCTGCATGAATTTAGAATCAAGACAGAACTTGATTCACCTGAAATGAGAGACTGAGTAGCCTCTAAAGAAAACGTGTGTCTTTATAGGATTTATGTTGGATTCAATCCATCTAGCCCATGTTGTCATTGCTTTACGAAATGCTTCAGTTACGTCCAATTTTCCATAAACATGGCTTCCTTCTTGATAGTATCCTTTTCTGCAAGATTTTGATGAATTTTGCAAGAACTCAAATCAATATTTTGTTTATGCAAGGGGTTCAATAAGTAACATAACAAAGATATGTGCTAGAAATCATGCGGGCATATATATTTATTACATGTTGTTTGAGATGATTGTAGCATGTCTCCTCCTTACAAGTTTCTTCACAACAAACATATGTAAGAGGGTGTCTTGGATAGCACAAGGCCTCCATTCGTAACTACAGAAAATTATCTCATGTGCATGCACACACGGGGAGAGAGAGAGAGAGAGAGAGAGAGAGAGAGAGAGAGAGATACCCTTCAGATGTTTTCTCATGTGTCCACCAGTGTCCCGTGTTAAAGACAAGAACATCTGCATCTTTGTATTTGTCGCATGATCTCTCGACCAGATCAAGTCTAAGGGTTTCCTTCTTTGTTCCATTGTTGTCCGGCATTTCCCATTCTTGAACCAAGAATGGAGATCGAATGAACTCTATTGAACAATTATAATCCTAATTCATAAATTCAACACAGACTTTTTAATCAGGGAAAATATCAGCAGAAACAGCGGATACAAGAAAATAAAATGATTAAAATCATAGTAATTTCCAAACCATATTGATAAAGTATTTTTATCCTAATTAATTCAGAAATGCGCACAACTTATAGCATGTTTCTCTCTCTTTAAAAGGATGTCTTTTTCATCTTATTTGGGCAGTACGCAGACACATATTCCCCAAATAGTCACCCAAAAGAGATGCTTTCAAACAGGGCCAGACGTGCTCTTAAACTAAAAGAACGCTATGAGAAGCAAGAACTCACAGAGAATACAAAGGAGTAGGCGCCTTCTTTCTTGAATTCGTATTTACCAGAGGCCTCAAAGACTTTGCTCTTATCCTCTACTGAATTCCAGAGAAGACAAATCATAGATTCCCACATGTTCCTATTCAAAGAATCGCCCACGTACACTAAACGCTTCCCTCTCAATAATTCCAACATGTTTTTACCACTCAACCTGCAAAAGAAATAAACAAAAATGTACATGCAAGTGCATATTAACTAATAACACCACAACTTCGCCATAAATTTAGAGATGGCTACATTAATTTTTTCTCCTTCATTTGTTAGGTTCATTGCTAAATCTACGAGGAGATATAAAGCAGCATTAACTAATGAGGGACAGAGATAAGGTTTCAGAATGTTCTTCTTTCCTTGGGTGTATTGGACCATTAAAAGACAAGATGTCGATGAGATGTATATAGTCTTGTTTTCGTTCTAAAATGTTAGAACATCTTTTAAGAATTGGTGTGATTCCGATAGAATAATTCAGGAGGGTTTATACAATAACTAACATAACCTTAGTCATCAAGACCTTCTAGTATATATAGAGATGAAAGGGATAAATTAAAAAGATTTTATGTAATAAACGTGCTCAAATTGATCGAGAATAAAACTTAGTCCATATTTTTCTTCTTGCCTTGGAATGCTGCAATGATTCGGCTGCCATGTGTACTTCTCAAAGCCATTATCAGGCCTTCCATTGAGATAACAGTTGAAAGGTTCATCAATATGAGGACATGAACCCGGTTGATATGAAGGATTCAAATCCTCCCTAACCCATTTCCCATCAAAAATATCACATTTAGTCATCGTTTTCACCCAAATCTCATTCACCTCTAACTTTGATTCAAAATCTGTACTGTTCAATCTCACGTTCTCCTCTCCAGCCCTTTTTACCCAATGATCATCAACCTCATTCACCAACTGACCCGTTTTCATCAATGTCCCGTTTTGAGAAACAGGATCAGACCCCTGCTTATCAGGGTTGTGTAGGGTGTTTTGATGGAAAAAGAAATAGTTAGAAACAGACGAAAACTGGGACCTGTTACTCAATATATTCTTCAAGGAATGACTAGTGGGAGAATTCTTGGAAATGTAAAAAATGGTGCATCCGACAAAAAAGAACATGAAAGCAAACGCTAATAGCGGTCGCGTCCTGAACGTTGGAGAAGATGAAAGCATGCTCCTTTTCAGTGTCCTTTCTGGTAATTTTGTCATTGGTAATACTGTTGGTGATGAAGAATCCGCCATTGGAGAAGAAAATTAAGCTGGAAAGAGAGAGATAATGAGATTTTCAGAGAGATTGGGAAGTTGGATTTGAATTACTGATTTGTTGATTTCTACTTTCGATTTGAAAACCCGGAATTGACTGGGCTAAATAATCCTTTTATTGCGGGAGCTTTTTATATCGACCACCATTCAATTTATTCATCTAACAAAATTGATTCAACCGTTTTCAAATTTTCATCTTACACACGTCGACTCGACCCAGAGCTGTTCAAATGTGCCACAGCCAGCACGACCCAGCTCACAATTGGTCGGGTTTAGCTGTGGAAACTCATAGCCGATACAAGCTTAAAAGCTCCGTGCGTCAAAAGCATGACTCGGCTCATGAAGGAAACTCCTGACAGTGTGAGCACAAGTCATCAAAAGTTCCTTGTAAATTTCGACCAAAATTGGTGGCAAAAGTAAAGACCAAATGCACATTATTATCAAAATTGATGCAAAACAAAAGGTTTACATCAGAGTAGTTGAGTACATAGATTATTAGAACCTGAATTTCAAATGAGAAATCCTCCCAGAAATAATTCAGAAACTCCAATCCCTACTCTACATTCAAATCATTGCAACAATCCCTATAAATTTATGAAGAAACCCTTATAACTTTGAGGGGTGTGATTACAACATAGCCATATTATTATTGATTTGTCAGTTAAGCTCCAACGAAGATCTCAGATTCCAAATAGAATTACAATCCAGCTTTTTTCTCCAATTTTTGAATTTGGTTCAGGAATATCCAGGTCATCTGCAACAGATTACAAACATTGTCAGCGAGCAAGTTTGGAAAATGGAGGTCGATAAAGATATGCACATACAGAGAGAGTTAAAAGAGAGAGTACCATGACATGAGGGGCAATTCGAACACAATATACGGGAAATCCAGTGTAAAATTTAAAAGGTCCTCCTGCTTTCAGGGTTTTCATGGTACAATCTAAAGAACCAGTATATGGAAATTTCCCTTCAGCATCCGGCTGCATTTTCTGTATTTGGGTTTTGACATAATCAAATGGTAAACTGCAAGCAGAAGCAAAAAACCCTGATACAGTACTCGCCCCTGAAAAGAAATAAGAATGGATTAAATTATGCAAAATCCAATGTAAAGAAATGTCTTGATTATGCTTCAAATTTTATCCAACGTCGTGTCATAAAAGAATCAACTACAATGACTAACCAAACAAAACATTATTGTTATTTACATTTCATTTTCTGTTTCCTTTTTCCTTTTCATCTTATTCAAAATAAGCATAATTTTCCCTTCATAAACCTGTTGTAATCCAAATAAAAATAACAATAATAATAATAAAGTATTACTGAAGAAGCTATGAGCAATTCCCAAGGTTCATTTAAGTATGTGAAATAGATGATTTGCAAAGATAAAATTGTACCTATGGGGCCGCTTTAAAGGTGCTAAGACATGACGATAGTTAGACAAATTATTTGAACTGGTGATCCCAAATTTTCTGATAAAATCAAATGCAAAACGGAGTATTCTCCGTGTGTAGTCTAGTAGACATGCTATGACATCTTCTCATCAATACCTAAAAGTTCAAAACTTTAGAATCCAATCCACATGTCATCATGCACAATTGCACATATACTGAAAATGATAATTGCTGAAAGAGAGAGCATGTTTAACTAAGCTTAGAAAGTTTACTTATAAGCAAATAAGTTTGTTATAGAGTAACTTCGAACTGGAAATAAGCAGGTCCTTTATTTTGAGATTAACTTCAGAGAGAATTTCAAAAACAGTAACCTTATTTACTTAAAAGTTATCAAGACATTAAACGAAAGTATTTAAACTATATTTTACTTTTAGAAGCTTAGCCAAACAATAATGAAATGGAAGCGGAACCAACACGAGCGTAGACAGGTTCAACAGTGTTTTTACCTATCACAGTAGCAGCCTCGCCACAACCAAGATTGTCCTTGAAGAACTCCACACTTTGATCATAAGAAGCAAGCATTCCCATGTTAAGTGCCATAGCCCTCACTACAGTAGGGCCGGCACCTTTCCAGAGTGCCAAAACTCCTTCATCAGCAACAATTCGAAAGAGGGCGTGAAATGCATTTGTATAATTCCGGCGCTGAGCAGCAGGTAACGTCGCATCAGCCTGCATGCGGATAAGTGCCAAATCTGCAGGACTACCTACACACGCTCCTATGGCTCCCGCAGTCAACCCACATAGAGCTTTCTGATATAGCGGTAAAGGCTTCCCATCATTGGCTTCAATTGCCTTGTTAGTCAAAATCCTATTGAAGGGGAAGATTTTCCAAATAGTCAATAACGACAACGGTGTTATTTAAATTACATTAGATCTTAAAGTATTATACAGCTTAAAACATGTAGATCAATGGTGCAAGATTGTTCGTATTACATTCAAATAAGATGTTTAATCTTAGGTATGGAAGATATTTATATAGTGTAAATAACAACCCCTGCAGAAAACCAACTTGATTGATTCAAAACAATCCTCTTGTTTGGATATTCTAATGCATTTCTTCGTATTGACTAATCAACACATCGCCATAACTTTATACAGTTGGCTACATTTATAATTGCTCACCTAAACGAACCAAGACGGGCAGTTGTATATGTAGCTTGTCTAAGAAGGCCAGCCGACAAACCCTGCAGAACAATAATAACAATATTCATAAAAGAAGGTAATACTTTGGCATCAGAAGAACAATCTCAAAACTTAAACGAGTTTAAATATCATAAAAAAGGGAATGATTATTCAGGTCTTTAAAATAAAATCACAAGAGTAAGCATATTGGAGGATGAATAAACCAGTTCAAGAGAATATTTTCTCAGTTTCTCCGTCAATCTACCATGGAAACTGCTGGCAAAGAAGTTAATAATATCAAAACCCATTACAATTGATTACTGGAGAAGATAGGAGTCTGCCTGAACTAATTTCCTTAGTGCCAACTGCCAACCAATTTAAAAGAAAAAAGAAGACGAGCCAAATGTCATGAAACGTGTCATGAGAAGGCTGACTATGCCATCACAAATGCTGCCACGACTTCATGACCCAAATCAACTAAAGGTTCATCTTTTAGCACATATCTAATACGTCAATACTACAAAATGAAAATTGAAGTGCAAAATTTTCTCTGGTAAGGATCAATAATACCAACAAAAAACAAACCTTGTAGAAGGCACCAATTCCCTCATTTTTAAGCATGGTCTTGGTCACCTCACCCGCGGACCCCTGACCCAATTGAATTCTCACCTGCAATGAGCATTAGAGCATCACAGATCAAACTCAATAACCATCAACACATTTCGATTGACAATTTCAGTATTTAATTCAAAATCCATCAAATAATTAGATCCAAAAAAACCCTTAAGGATGCCATTTTTCCTTAACTGAATAAGGTTTGAAGCGAACTGTTAGTTCAAGCAAAACGAGGTTAAGCAAAAAAACTCATTTACCTGAGATCTAAAACTCATCTGAACATAAAGATTTTAAACAATTTAATCGTTTCATATCGAAATTACATACTGTCAAATTCCCTCAAAACACTGAAAAATAATTATTCGAAAACAGCCAATTTTGATTCAAGATCTAAGAAGCATACAAAGAACCTAAAGTAGAATCAAAAATGTTGAAACAAATTCATTCACGCACAAACACATGATATGAGTGTATACACCCATTGTTTTCTGGGTTGTTACCTTGATCATATCAATGGGTTGGATGACACATGTAGCAAGCATACCAGAAGCACCACCATTCACAAAGGGCTTCACAGTTGGCCACACTCCACCTGATTTTGGCTTCTCCTCTCCCATTATTTCTTCTTTTCTCCTTCTCGTCCTTTTCTTTTCTCTCGATTTCGAACAGGAGGAGAGAGAGAACTTTCTTGGTGAAAAAAACGAAGTTTTGCGTTTGTGGAAAAGGAAAGAGAAGATTTTTTGGAGCGGCTGAAAGTATTTATTGCCAGGAGTTCGAGTTCGGACCAAAACCCTCACAACAAGTTTTTCTTTTTCTTTTTCTCCTTCTGTTCTTCATTTTGTGTGTGTGTGTTGGTAGCATGACATTTGTGGATACAATATTTTCTCCTAGGATGCTTTTTTCTTGTTCTTTTTTTTTTTTTGTCCCTTTAATCTTCTCTTGATTGGACCACAATATTCCAAAATTTTTGCTGCTGCTTGAATCTTGATTCCATTATCCTTTTCTCTTTTATGATTTTCTCTCTTTATCTATATTTCAGATATATGATTTATGTTCATTCTAGCCATAGAAGATGTTACTAGCTATAATTGAGTTTTGTTTTGAAATTTATGGGCATGGGTGATATTAACTTTTGATAGAAATTGATAAAATATATGGTTGAAAAGTTGATAAAAATTGTGACTACGTGCAAAGTTGATAAAATTAATTTTTTTTATCAAAAAACTATAATATTAGTGTGCGTTTGATTGTTAATATCTTTCATGGAAATTGTATTTTTTTCATCTAATTTCTTACTTTTGTGCTGTTAGATCGACAATTTTTACACAAAAATATGTTCCTACTTTTGATCATGTGATCGTATTTTCCTTGAAAATAAGGAAAATATTTTTTTAGGGAGGAGTAATTTTTATTTTCCAGGTAATTTATTCTCTCTCTCTCACTCTCTCTCTCATTTACTCACCAATAAAAAATAAACAAATATGATATTTTCTATGTTAAAAACTAAATCAATCAAACATATTTAATTAATAATTTTCATATAAATAAATTCTAGACAACTCATTTTATTTTCATGTAAATTACATACTCGCAATCAAACATATCCTTAATGTTGCATTTTAAGTAGTTGACTATTACAACATTACTAAGCATCTGTTTAGTAGATATTAAAGAGTTTTTTTTTTAATGAAAAAATGAGTTTTGGAATAGTAATTTTTTGAAAAATGTGTAGTTAAAAAGTAAGAAAAATTTTGAGTTTACGTAAAAAAATATTTTATTATATGAATGTATGATTGAAAATGAGTTTGTTTGAAAAAAATGAATGACAAACTTGGGCTAAGTTTAGCAGAATTTATAATCTACACAAGATGGTTTGTGAGTTTGAACAAATGACAGGGTTTTATTCTTACAGGCGCTTTGTTGGCATGCAGCAATACATGTTTGGTCTTTTTTTTTTTTATAATTTTGCCTTTGTCCAATAAAAAATTGTCAAATGTATCTGTAAAAATCGGCGGTGCTTTTCTTGTATGTGTAGCACAACTCTGAACAAATACGGTAGCTATTGAGTCATAAATATTGATTTAGCCTATTGAGATCCACATAAAGGCGATACAACATGAATCATTCTAGACATACGATTTAGTTTGATAATATTGATTAACAACTCACACTTGACAATATCATATTCATTTATTTCAAAATTTATTTTTTAAATCAATGACCCAAATTTTGACAACACCGACATTGTCAAGTACAATTGTAATAATTGATAAAAACATTTACTATTGAATTATGTGTTTGTGAATTTAAAATTTTATCATGTGAACATTATTTCAATAAAGAAACGTTGCAATCCACGTTATAAAAAGGTTATAAATAGAGACTATTGTGTTAGAATGAACACTCAAAACCATTATTTCCCCAGACTAAGAGGGTTGGTGTGCGTACACACATGCACATGTATACATATTAAGAACGATGTTTAGCATTGCTAGACATGAACAAGAATAAATACTCCACACCAATGCCATTACATTCTTATTGCCTACTATATCTCGAGTCCCTTGTGATTATATGATTTCCTCTAACGAGTGAGCTAGGGACATCTTCAATCATACACCAAATTAGTGCAAAAAATCAGTCCAATCCAACACCAAATCTCTATACCAATTTGGTGTAATGAATAGTGTTGCTGTGATACTGTTGGTGCGATTTTTAAAGTTTTTCACAATTTCTGTTTTGTCCTTTATTTTATAGTACAACAAAAATTACAAAATTAATAATTAGAAATTAACACTAGAACAACATAAAATAGTGAAAATAAAATTTATAAGTAAAATACAACATTACACTAGAACAATAACTGGTTGTCTTTATGTTTCTTTTGTGATTTTTTTTTAATATGTAATTTTTTTATGTTAAAATGTAATTTTTTTAACTGTGGTATTGAGTGTAATTTTTTATTTATTAATAAATGCAATACTTTAGTTAATTAAATATATTTTTCATTTAATAATTTAAGTATCAATAAAATTTGTGACTAAATAATCTCAAAAATGAATTAATTGTTGTTGAGAAATAAGATAATAAAGGAAACACTATTTATTTGATGTAATGGTTGGTGTAAAATTTTGGATATGACTTTGTAAAATGGTATGAAAATTGCATCATTTTGGTGCTAAAGGTTGAAGATGGCCTAAGAGGACACATTTAATAATTAATGGCAAAAATTAATTTATATTAATGTCATTTGTCAAATGATTATAAAATGTAAATATAATTATTCATATTATTAAAAAGACACATTGTTTTTGAAGTGTTTTCCCTTCATGAGACGTGGCCTAAGCCTCAAGGCAGATTATAATGGTGTACAGAATATTATTAAATATTAAGTTGGAATGTAATATCTTAATGTATTAATTTTGCTATGCATGTAAATTAGGAATATTAAATAGGGATTTTGTTGGCTAAAAACAAAATTATAAGGACAAAATGAGTAATTGAATATTTCTCACTTAATCGAGCTTTTATATATTACAGATGAGTAATTTGATCTTCAATAAACTTTTAATTTTGTAGCACTTCAATTTACTCCGATGGATCGCGTCATTTGTTATGGCCCATGCCTTGTACTTACGAGTTACTATTTATGTATATATGTCTACAAAAAAATATATATCTGTAATTTAGGTATCCATTAGCAATTAGTAAAGGAAAAATATTAAATGACAACTCTACACCAAACCTTCATTTGTAGTCCGTGAAGAATTGAGCCTTTTGAAGTGATAGGTTTGGGACCTTATCCCTTATACCTATAACTAACATTGTAGCTAAAAGAATTTCACACACTGGTATATATTAGTGGTGGAGCCAAAATTTTAGATTTGGTGATTAAGTAAAGACAAATTAAAGGTTGGGGAATCTAAAGTCCAACTTTAAAGGTTGAGAATATATTTGCTATAGATAAGCAACAAGTGGATTTTTAAATTTCGTTGAGCAAGTAATAACATATAGTAAAGTTCAGTGAGCAACAAGTAACTTTTTAAATATCAATGATCAAGTAATAATCATAACAAAGTTCAGTTAAGTGGCCATGGATTAAACTAACTCGTACTAAACTTAAGGACAAAAATGCACATTTTTCAAAAAAGATTTAAATATGTGAAAAGGGATTTGAATCCACGAATTCGTGGTCATCTTATCTTGTCATTTCAAGCATCATATTCAACCATCGTACGTTTAGATAAAAATCAGATTTTTAATAAATTTTGATAAAATATGTAGTTAAAAAGTTGCGAATCCATAAAATACGTGATTAAAAATAAATGTTGATTTTGAATTGAATTTTGTTCAAGATTTTTAAAATTATTAAAGCACGAAAATTTGGTGAAACCTTGTATTAAGCTTTAGGAAAGATTGCACCACCAGTTTAATCTATGCACGAGTAGTAAGTAAAGAGATTTGATGAATATTGCATTGTATTATTGACAGGGATAATTACAAATGAATCCCACTAAATTGGTCTATACAATGGAAAATATAAGGAATTAATTATAATATGATTACAATCAAGAAAAGAATAAAACTCTTTAATAATAAATCTGCTAACTTTGTGAACTATCAATAAGTTATCATTCAATCTTCGTGAAATTTGTCAAGTGGTCTCGGGTATTCAATTATATAAAGTAACTTTTGTTTCCTAAATTAGTTGATGTTTAGAAATTTAAAGTGAGACGTGCTCCTACTTTTTGTCAGCAATACGTCGAGGTATAATACCGTTTTAAATAAATTTCATCGTTGAAAACTAATCATTGAATCATAATATAAAGTTGGAAGTGCAGAGAAATCGAGCTGACATTTTCTTTTTTGTTTGCTTCTTTCTTCTACTAAAATAGAAGCAGCACATAATTTAAATATCTAGTGACATGCTAACTCCCACCCCCACCCCCTCAAATGTACACATTTCCTCTGCACATGGCACGCCGTAGTAGAGTAATTAGATGGCCCAGTGTACCCTCATTTCATTTTCCATTCGCAAAGATTGACAATAACTAGCGATATTACATAAAAGTTAATTTTGTCATTTCAAGTAGCTAAGGTCATGAGTCATGACCACTCTACAATCATAATGAGATAAGTGGGCCGATTATTGGGCTGGCACCCATCGGTGGGCCTGCTTCCAGACTCCAACTATTTTATTAAGGGGAATTTTTTTCCTCTTATTTTTACTATATACTATTTCAAAAATAAGAAAATACCTTTCAAATTTTTAAAATCAGATATTTGACACACACACACACACACACATATATATAAAATTAACCCACC